>JAQOWM010000055.1:0-21297 GCA_029041755.1 Resseliella maxima | reverse complement strand
AGCATCAGAAAAAATAGTGTTGAAAGTCAATAATATAGTAACCGATACATTGATAGTCTTCGATATTCAATACAATTGTATAAACGGATAGAAGACGGATAGAAAACAAAAACAATCGCTATTTTTGGTGTTTTTACGTTAAGATGAAAACCATACACTCAAATTGTACTATAGCAAATTACATGAATGATGATTATTCTTGATATATGTTTGAATATGTGATTCCTCTTAATGATATTCAACAGAATCTAATTCAATTTATTTTTGGCACAAAACGTATATACTAAGGTGAAACTACTCAAAAATAATTAGTAATGTTCAAAAAAAAAAAAAAAAAAAAAAAAACGAAGTAATCGACTTAGTAATCGTATATAAATTTCTCAATTACTTTTGTACGTTCATTTTCGAAAAGCAATAAGTAATTTGTAATCGAGAAAATATAATAGTAATTTTGAAGTATTCGAGAGGTAATCAAAATGAATCGCTGTGAAAAAGTATTTTGTAATCGGAGATAAATGCACGTAATCTGGACATAATCAAAAAGTAATTTTTTGAGTGTTTTGCTCCTTGGTGTATTCAATCAATCGTTTTTATTCAATCGATACTACGTATATGATTATTATTTTCGTTAGGTATCCAATTCTTTATTCTTTAGCTTTAATTTTCAATATTTTTCAATTACAATCATCAATTCAGGTATGCATAGATATAATATTGTTACTAAAATATAGTTATATAGTGATTTTTATATAGGCTGCACATAAAATCACTCTTTCATTTACATTGAATATCTTTCTTTGGGAACTACAAGAATTTTTTATTTAGCTCACCAAAAGTATGATAAAAAGTATCTGTCAAAATTGCCCCTATTATTGGTGTCTTTCGTGCTTTTGGTTTTGATACGATATGTGGAGATGCCATATTCAACATAATTCTTATTACATTTATAATTTTCAATGGTGATGTATTCGGCGTCTCCACTAAATATGTCAAGTAAATAAAAAAAGCTAATTGACACCAAGCTTTGACAGGTACTTTTTTATAATCTCTTATTTATCAATTTTTCCTAAATGATTTAAAGCATGTTGTTTAAACTATCTATGAAATAAATTTTTCTAATTTGACACAAAGATACTTCTGATCATCAAGAGAATATGTAATTTATATGACGCGCAG
Source organism: Resseliella maxima (assembly GCA_029041755.1). Classification (NCBI taxonomy): domain Eukaryota; kingdom Metazoa; phylum Arthropoda; class Insecta; order Diptera; family Cecidomyiidae; genus Resseliella; species Resseliella maxima. Next base: position 20,121 of record JAQOWM010000055.1, on the reverse strand, counting down.
TAGCAAATCTTGAGGTACTTGAAGGAACTAATATTTGCATGTTAATGTATAGGCAATAAGCCTGAAGTTAGACTATTGATTAAATTTCTTCGAGCGTATTCGGCGTTTTATTGTATTTTGAAATCCTTTGTTTATATTGTTAGTTGACGTCATTGTTTGAATTATTCTATTATTCAATACAATACGAAAAATTTCGTTTCTTCTTATTATGATAAATGATACTAACCGATGTGAACAAAAATTAACACTACGCAATCAAAGTTTGTGTATTTTTATGCTTCATTTGCATTTTGCTCAGATCATTATTAAAGAAATAATGTTTTGAGCAACATTGCGTCACATTTCGTATCGAAAATTCTCCTACTTGTTTACAAATAGAATCTTTTTTGTGTTCAGTCAATCCATTTTTTGATTTCTTTATATCTTTATCTCTTCAAGTATTTTCCATGTTGGTCGAGACCATTTCAATTGGATTTAAATCTAGATCAAATGAAGGTCACCTTAAAACTTCAATTTGTTTTGTTTCCAAACAATCTCGGACGATATTTGCAGTGTCTCATCTTGTATTACCTTACATTAACTTGTTGAAAGACAATATCATCAAAATCCACCGAATTGCACTTCGATTGGTGATTATCCAATTTCATCAAGTACGCTCAAATATGCTACTGAATCATACAATTTTCCAGTTGGCATAATTTCACCTCGCCCGTCAGAGCTTACTTTTGATAATGTAAAATACTAACAAAAAATATCAAAACGAAAACATCGAACCATAGTATCAGAACCGAAATTAATCCAGTCAAATTTGAGCAATTGAATGTTATGATCATGGTAATGTGAAAGGATTCATCATATTTGTATACCTGGTAATTTTGCGTTCTATCACTTCGAAATATTTTGAAATTATTGAAAAGAAAGTGTTTCAATGAATGAATAGATCAACAATGAAGAAATTATTTTTCGCTTACATTATTATTTTTCGCATATTGAAACATAAATGAATGCACAATGACTTATAACTAAATAAAAATATGTGTCAGCAGAGATAGTCTGTATTGGTATATACCCATACAAGTGATACTAGACTCCATTATAATTCTTATGATTTTAAACGATGCGGCTTAAAATTGCGATAAGTTTTTATGGAATAGGTACAAAGAGAAAGAGATCAGAATACATTGAGATGGTTCATTCTTCTTTTTTCTTGTTCATTTAAGTACTTTGATTTACTCACGAGATGTATGATTTTTTTTTTTTTTTTGTTGTAGTTTTTCATATTTCATTGAATAAAAAAACCTTTTTGAATAACATGATTTTATTTAGTTTGATTCAAAAACGTAAATATTTTATTAATATATAATTTTGGAAAATTTGCTTTTATAAAATGCAAATGATTGAAAATTTGTTTTGCTCTTGTTTTGAATTTATGTAAACATTTTCGAAATAGTACAAATATTGTGAACAAAAAATTTCAATTCTCTTTCATGAATGAAAAAAAAAAACAACATATTCACATATATTTCAAGTGAATGTTCCATTACATATCTTGAAACGACAGTTCATTTTCATTTTCCAGCATACGGTTGAGTGAATCCAAATCGAGCAAAAAGTTATCATTATCATTAAACATATTTTGATCATTGATGATATTATCGTTGTAACCAGAATTGAAAAGAGCATCCATATTTTCGTTAAATGTTATGTTGTTGTTGTCACCAGTTTCATGATGAAAATAATCATTTATTGATGGTGTGTTCGTGTTCCATCCATCGTTATAAGCATTATTCATTTGCTGTAGAAAATGATGATGCTCAATAACAATGATGTTTCTGATATTACTGTTGTTGTTTGGTGTTCCAAATTCATTATTAAGCGAAACATGATTGTTGTTGTAGTCACCACTTGATAAGATGTTGATCATACCATAATCATTTCCCAGTATAAGATCTTCTTCATTACTGGAAATACTTATAGTCTCGTCATTGCTGGTAATACTTATAGTGTCGATATCATGAGAATTTGCGAGTGGATGTTGCAAACGATTGTTTATCGGTGTAACATCTTCTTCATCACTTGAGATTTCAATTATATCATTATCAACAGAATTTTCGCGCTGACGCATTACACTGGATCGTAGCCAATAATTGCTCATTTTTTTTTTCAACGGTATGATTCAGATATAGACACTATACTTTTTTTTATACTCTTTTTTCACTTTTAAAAGGTACACAGAATAAAAATCTAAAAAATTAAAATCCTTTCACTATTATGAATTATATGCAGTTCCGATAACTTTGAGGTGATTAGAACAGATAAAATCAAACTGATTATTCAGACCGAGAATGAATGAAGAATATATAGATGATTTTTTTTTTGCTTATCAATACAAAATACATTTCAAATAATTAAAATTACATCATCGAAAAGAATAAACGCAATTTATTTAGTATAAACTGGAAAATAGATCAGCAATTTTTGTATACTCAGTATCGAATTTCGTTGAACTATTCCAGTTATTGCTGTGATTGACACATTAGCATTGAATATCATGAATATTTATTTATTTGGGAAAAATTCCATAGTGCATAAAATTGTAAACTTTTGATTTTGATTGTAAACAAGATTTCATTAAATACATATACAATAAATTCAAAATCCTATAAAAATAATAGCAATTTTGAATTTACATAAAATTTCACTCCATTCCAATCATGAACATGCAATTTCGCAGATTTGGATTTGCGACGAAATAATTATGGCAATTGCTGTGATTGTGTGAATGATCATCGAAAATCATAAAAAGCTTATTTAGGAAAAAATGTTAAAGTAGATAAAATTTGATCAGATCATTTTCATAGTAACCACGATTCAGTTATGCTGTGTAAGAAAAATCAAAATCATATTAAATAATAGAAATTCAATGATTTCAGCGAATTTCGGTCAAAAAATATATCATTCCTAAACTTGAAATTCCATCGAAATATTGATTATAAATAAATTTCATTACAATAACAACATTGAATAAGTCAGTATTTTTTTCATACAAAATATTGAATTGCGTTGAAACAATTTCGATTATTGCTGTGATTGACACATTAGCATTGAAAATCATGAATATTTATTTATTTAGGAAAAATTCCATAGTATATAAAATTGTAAACTTATGATTTCATTTGTAAATGAGATTTCAAAAAAGTACTTATACAATACATTCAAAATCGTATTAAATAATAGCAATTTTGATTTTATAGAAGATTTCATCCCATTACAATCATAAAATATGTCATTTCTGCAAAAGATTCTGATTTCATTTAAAACGCATTATAATGAAGACAAAATACTAACATGAACGCATATACATACTCTTCTTTTGTGTTGGGCATTTTTTGAATAGAATGGCAGCAGCAAACAAACAACATTTTATTCCCGCAATGAACGCATACACACACTACTGTTTGTCTTTCGCATATGTTTGGCTCGTATATGTGTGACACTAATACAGACATGAGCCAAAAGTAACCTATAGCATACTACTATTTTTTACTGATACGTATGCTGTTTATTTATCAACGATTTCATAAACAGATGCAATTAGAATTTTTAACGTTGCCTACTTTTAATGTGTACTTGAACAATGTTACTAAGGCCCTTCTTGAATTAAAGACCATTTCAATTCCCGGTGGATTTGAAAAAGTACTCAACGATCAAATTGAGTTCAAAAATGAAAAAATACATCTAAAAAATGTTAAATTATTCGCACCAGATATCGGACGTCGTAAGCCAATAGAATTGAACTCAATACAAGAGAAAATAATTGATTCTTTAGTAGAGTATTTAAACATACGATTGGAAAGTGAAAATGAAAATTTATTATAAGCAATAGAAAGTTTTCTAAAGTTTGATAACACAATCAAAGTTGATATAATTCATGACTTAATTTGCAAAGATCTTGGCATATCAGCGCTTCATCTACAATACCAAGATTTATCAAACTCATCAAATGAAATCAAAAGTTTGCCACTCTTGGAGCTTTTGAAATTTCTGTCGAAACCTGAACGCATACATTTTTTTTCTAAAATTGTGACTGTAATTACACGAATTTGTGCCTGTACACCAAATTCAGCTGATTGTGAACGTGTTATAAGCGCAAATAACAACCTCAAAACAAATAAAAGAATGAGTCTTCTAATTTCAACCGAAAATTAAAATAAAAATACATTCATTTCAACATGCCACCTTTGGAAAAGTGGAATCCAAACCCTGCTGTGTCAAAATATCTCACTGATTTGAATCGAAGAATCTACAGTAACAATTCAACAACCGTATTTTCAACATATATTTGAAAACGCGAAGGAAAATAATGAAGTCAACGAAAATCAACATGCTGTTATTTAAATTCTAAAATTCTGCCTGATATTTGCTGTGACTTTTCTGTTATTTTCACTTTAATATTTTGTTATAATTTCATCATATCAAGTAAATATACCGTTTATTTGGAATTTCAAAAATTTTGAAAAATCTGCAGTTCTAATTTTTTCTTAAAAAAGGCATTGATATGTATCAAACACACTTCCCACCAAGTTAAACAATTCATTGGTTTGTTCACGGTTTAGGTTCATCATAATAATTTTATTTGCTAAATGTGCCATTGATTCCTTGATCTTTCTTAAATTATTTTCATCGGTTGTACTGATCTCAAAACAATATTTCGACATATTTCTTGCAATTTAAATAAAAATGAAAAATAAAACAAATGATTTCGTGAATAATTAAGTGAGGTTGTGTATTTTGTTTTGTGTATTTGACGTGTATTCAATAATGCGTAAGCTGCTTTGACAGATTGACATTCATTATGGCTATACTTGTGTTGACACAACTACTTACACAAATGTATTTGAGTTTTTAAATGCGAAATTACGTTTGAAAAAAACACTTAAGTTCATTTTAGGTGCAAAATAAAATTGTTTTTTTTGAAAAAGAAAATACAATAAGAAATAATAGGACAACAGTAATTTTTTTTTTACGAAAAAAAATTTTTTAGGTCTGCAAAAAAACTTCGGTTGTGAATTGAAAAAAAAAATTGCTCGTACTTAATTTTGCATACTTATTTCCTTGTGTGTGGCGTCAGGTGTGTAGAATTTGAACGAACAGGAACAGATTGTATTTATGAACCAGTTGAATTAATTGAACAACGTTCGGAAACATTTTGTGTGTTCATACTCGTTCAAGTTCGGTTCAAGTTGTTCAGAATTGAAAATGACCTGTTCATGTTCGTTCATGTTCGGTTAAAATTCGAACGAACTCAAACGAACATGAACAGTTCGGTTCAGTGGACAGCTCTAATCCATATATGGATAAGCTGAATTGGAAAGTATTCGTCAAAATATTGAGAATCTCCCAAAGCGTATGTCCCATAGAGAAAATGAAGAGAATCTAGGGTTTGGACAAATTGCTTTGCAATTTGATAAAATTGAGTCGCAATTTGATAAAATTGATTCGGAATTCCATCAAATCAAAGATATGCTCCAACAAATATATAGCCAAATGCGGCTGGGTGAAATTATTTATTCCGAAATTATTTATTTGGAATTTGTATGGAATAATAAATAATTTCGATTTTCCAAAAAATAAATTACTTCGAATAAATTACTTCGGATTTAACCGAAAATATTCATTTTTTCTCGTGTTTATATAAATTATTTCGATTTTTTAAATAAATTGTTTCGATCTATCTGAATTAATTCATATAATAGTGAAATGACACTATATCTGTGTATACATTACCAAATCGAGAAACAAATACAATCAAACTCATAACCAAACGCAATTATGTTTAATCTTATTCAATCGAAATTTAATTCGTTTGTTTTCTCTTTCAGAAATTTACATACATTTGTATATTTTTATTTGTCCGTGAAATTGAAATATGAAACACATTCTAAACAATAACACAGTCTGCAACAATAACACTGTGAATAACACGGTGTGACGATTTGTAGACAGAAAGTTCGAGTTAATATTTTCTTCTCGCTCATTCCTTTACACAAAAAGAGGGCACTTGTAATGCATTGGATACTTTAAAACACAGACGAATCAACGGAGTCACTCTAACGGTCTTGTTACTGTTGTCGACACATTTAAATACATATAAGCAATATCTCGCCATTAGTTTCTCTCTTCAATTCAATGTCGCCATTCTTCTTATTTTTGCATCAGTATTTAGTAGCGTTAGAATATTGGTGAAAAATGGTTGTTCTGCGAAGCGGAAAATTGACAAAAATATTGAATAATAAAAAATTCAAAAGTCGAATTCAACTGAAGAATTATAATTTGAAGCAACTTTCGATTAAAATAAACAAACTAAGTGAGCAAGAAATTATTTCATGGTCACGATCAAATGAAAATATTCTTGCAACGCAAAAAATCAAATTGAAAAAAGTTTCAATAAAATTGCAAAATGAACTATTTGTTCATGAAATCAATTTGGTTCAAGACACATCCAAATACAATTTGAGATCTCGGAGCAAAAATAATTCAATACAATCGCAATATCTCTCATTGGAAAAAAAATTGTCGTCTATTGTTGAAAAAGTGTCTACAGCCAAAATTATTTGGCAACAGATAAAAAATAATTCAGAACAATTTCGTCCAACCGAATTGGTTTTGGCGAAAATGAAAAATTTTACAGCCTCATATGCTTTTTGGTGTCTTTTGCTCATTAAAACAAAAATGAGGGGAAAGACCTTGAAATTGAAAAAAAATTGTATGAAAATAGTTTTTATCCCTTTACTTTCCCATATATACAGCATACAAAATCAGTATTTGGTTAAATGTTCCAGTAGGCACAATATCAAATGTGCCGTCCATCAATATAACTCTATCAAGTGGTTTAACTCGAGAAGAAAACAGTTGCACTGAACTTGTTGAAGAAAATATGCAGAACGAATAGTCATCTATTTCAACGGCACCGTTATAAAAAGTCGTCCCATCTTTTGAATTACCCAAAAGTGTCATGACATCATCTCTTGCAAAAATTCTTGCTATTGAATCACAAATTGTTGGATTTTCAGGCATTGCCTTATTCCGAATTAATTGTATAGTAATGTTCTTTCAATTTTAAAAAATTTCTCTCCTAATGAGTTTTTCAAAACTTGGATAATCGGCCAAAATTGAATAAAAAATGTCCCGTACTGATTGCCTTCTTTCGTTAAGTAATGTCGATAAATCGGCACATCGTTTTTTATAATATTCAAAACTTTCAACTCTTCGTATTTTTTTTCTTTCGTACAATGATCATGACTATAATATTTTTCATATTGAATGAGCAATTTATCTTTTCTCAAGTGAACTCTATTTTTACACTTTCCATCAGAACACAAATATGCGTCGCCATTTTTTGATCGTGAATTAAATCGAACATTCGTACGGTATTTTTTGAACTTGCTCAATGTTATGTATGCTCAAAAAAAATTTTTGTTATTGCGTCAGTTTTGATATTTCTAAGACTCGTTCAAATTCTTCAGTTTTAGACAATTGTTCGTAATCTAATTTCCAATTGAATTTTTGTTTAGCCTCTCTAACTGCGTGCAGTAAATATAAATCGCAATCAGTAAATTTCACGCAGTCACTTTTGAGTACGCTTCCCAGCTGGAAAGTTCTATAAAATAAAACACAGCACTTCAAAACGTTTCCCATTTTATACACAGTATTAATTCTCGCTGGTCAAGGACGAAAATTTTTCATTTTCGCCAAAACCAATTCGGTTGGACGAAATTGTTCTGAATTATTTTTTATCTGTTGCCAAATAATTTTGGCTGTAGACACTTTTTCAACAATAGACGACAATTTTTTTTCCAATGAGAGATATTGCGATTGTATTGAATTATTTTTGCTCCGAGATCTCAAATTGTATTTGGATGTGTCTTGAACCAAATTGATTTCATGAACAAATAGTTCATTTTGCAATTTTATTGAAACTTTTTTCAATTTGATTTTTTGCGTTGCAAGAATATTTTCATTTGATCGTGACCATGAAATAATTTCTTGCTCACTTAGTTTGTTTATTTTAATCGAAAGTTGCTTCAAATTATAATTCTTCAGTTGAATTCGACTTTTGAATTTTTTATTATTCAATATTTTTGTCAATTTTCCGCTTCGCAGAACAACCATTTTTCACCAATATTCTAACGCTACTAAATACTGATGCAAAAATAAGAAGAATGGCGACATTGAATTAAAGAGAGAAACTAATGGCGAGATATTGCTTATATGTATTTAAATGTGTCGACAACAGTAACAAGACCGTTAGAGTGACTCCGTTGATTCGTCTGTGTTTTAAAGTATCCAATGCATTACAAGTGCCCTCTTTTTGTGTAAAGGAATGAGCGAGAAGAAAATATTAACTCGAACTTTCTGTCTACAAATCGTCACACCGTGTTATTCACAGTGTTATTGTTGCAGACTGTGTTATTGTTTAGAATGTGTTTCATATTTCACGGACAAATAAAAATATACAAATGTATGTAAATTTCTGAAAGAGAAAACAAACGAATTAAATTTCGATTGAATAAGATTAAACATAATTGCGTTTGGTTATGAGTTTGATTGTATTTGTTTCTCGATTTGGTAATGTATACACAGATATAGTGTCATTTGGTTCCTAGATAAAATGCAGAAAAAAAAACGCAGAAAAACATTAATACAGAAAAAAAAGCGCAGAAAAAAAAAATGCAGAAAAAAGAATGCAGAAAAAAAAATACAGAAAAAAAAACACAGAAGGCAAAACGCAGAAAACAAAACGCAGAAAAAAAAATGCAGAAAAAAATACGGTCGAGCCACTAACATTCGTTTTTATTTACCCTAGGCGGGAGAACATCAGACAAAGGACAAATTTCGGGGATGAGGATAGACAAAGTGGGGTCAAAGAGTTTTCAATACTGAAGAAAATAATATAATTTTGTCTTCTGCATTTTTTTTTTCTGTATTTTTTTTTTCTGCGTTTTGTCTTCTGTGTTTTTTTTTCTGCGCTTTTTTTTCTGCGCTTTTTTTTCTGCGCTTTTTTTTCTGTATTTTTTTTTCTGTGTTATTGTTTTTCTGGGTTTTTTTCTTCTGCGATTTGACCGGGTACCCCACACACTCACATTACGACGCTCTAAAAACTGGTTTTTGGTGTTCTCCTAGGTTTAAAAGGACGAGAAAAAATATTGTAGGGTGCTCTTAATTTTTTGACCGATTACAATACTTTTACGCACAATATCTTATGCACGGAAAAGTAATAATATTTACTTTGAATGTACGTCAATACATAACAGGTGTAATCGAGTTTTCATCAAATTTATTGTCATAATAATAAAAGAATGTTCCGAATCATTCGGAACAATTATTGAAAATGAAGGGAACATTTAAGAAAGAAGGAATTAATTTTTTTCTGTTCTCATAAATATAAAAACGGCGGATACTAATAGCAGAAGATTTTGAAAAAGTTTCAAGATAAAACACGTTTTAGTTAATATTTTGTTATTTCAAAAGCATATTTTATTTTATTCATTATTAATATGAAACAAATGATCAAAGATATCGAATCAATAGTCGAAAAGTAACATTCAAGAGGCTATTTAAGGGACGAATGTAATTCACTTATTTCTTTTTATTTGCTTTGTCTGTGTTAATGCTTAAAGATGGTCCTATTCCACTTTAAGCAAGGCTGAAAAATGCACCCGTGAGTAGACACCAAGGAGCGCAAGCGAGCTTCCTCTTCCCTTTGCGTGCGCTACGAGTGCGTTTTTTCAGACTTGAATTTAGGTAAGAATTTTTGTATAGTTTTAAGGATAGTTTGTAAAGATGAATGAATTTTCCAAACAAATTGATCGAATGTGCTAGTCCGTAATAACAAGAGGCCGTCTTCAAGCAATAAAAAAGGGACATTTCCACATAATAATGAAAGATCATCTTCAAGCAATAACAAAGGCAAAGCAACTAAAAAGAAATATGTGAATAATCACAAAATACTACAAGAAAAAACTTAATGCCGGTTTGTTCTAATAGTAGATTTCTGTTAGTTTGAAGTCTCTCCACCGGAATTCCAATTTTGCTCAATTCTTAAGCATCGTTTCTGATTTATGGCCAAGAATGTCATTAAGTAAAAGCTACACTATTTTGCCTATTTTGATTTTTGTTTATTTCGGAAAAATTAAAATCAAAAAAATTTAATAACATAAAATATTGATGCAATCGAATTTGATTTTCTTTTCAAATTGAAAAAGATAGCAAATGTTTTGAAAACTAAATTCATATGTTAAATTCCTCAATGCCTAACGATATTTTGGATTCAGGCATCATCAATATTGAGCAGCAGTGTCCAATACACATATACACTAGGGTGATGCAAATTGTTTTGGCTCAGAACATTTCTCCCCACATCTTGAAATTAACTAGGAGTTAAAACTAGGCCATAGCCGCTTTCAGGTTGTCTTCTTGTGATCTAGCTTGCTGGCTAAATTTGTATCAAATTCGCGTATTTTTTGTTTTTCCATAACAAAAAATTGTTTTTCAAGAGAAATTTTAAATCAAATAGGAGTGCTCCATTTTCATAGACGAAAAAAAATATGCAAAAATTTTACAAGATGATATAACAGAAGAAATATTGGACGAAAATTTGGGTGCTGCAAGTAATTACATTCTATCAAGTGAATCGAGCATTTTTTTCAAAGAATAAACGGCCTGCCTAATTTCGAACGAAAGAATAGAGGGACAAGTAAAAAAATGATTTCTTTAATTGATACTGGAGCTACAAATAATTACATTTCGATTGAAAATACGAACAATGCAGAATGGATTAAGTTAAAAAAAAATCTTTATTTGTTAAAACTATTCACGGAAAATCAGAAATTACTCACTATGTAAAAGTCAATTTGTTTTCTCATGATTTGATTTTCTTTGTTATTAACTATTTGGGTAATTTTGACCTAATTCTTGAAATGGATGGCTTAAGAAAAATTAACGCTAAAATAGATTCATTGTCGCTAAAATTAACATACAAAAATGTAACAAAAAATCATATCATTCAGTATTCCATACAATCAAATGTTAACGATAAAATTGAATGTTCGATAAAAAGGTTGATTGAAGAAAACAATCATACGCCTACCTTGCCTTTCAAAGTAAGAGCAGAAATTAGAAAAACAACTAACAATCCAGTATGGAAAAAACAATTTCCTTATCCAATGTCTTGCAATTATTTTGTAAACAATGAAATTGAGAAGTTACTAAAAAATGGAATAATTAAAATAAGCCATTCTCCTTACAACTTGCCATATTTATTACAAAATGCGTTGTACCAAAAGTAGGGTTCAATAAAGTTGGAACACCTAAACAGAGATTGGTAATTGACTATCAAGAGCTGAATTCACAAACAATTTTTGATCGATATCCAATGCCTGATGTAATTCTGAGTAATCTAGGTGAAGCCTCCTATTTTTCAAAAAATTGTTTTAGAATCGGATTTTCATCAGATTTTAATTCGGGAATCACATAGAGAAAAATAGCTTCATCCGTAAATGAAATAAAATACGAATTTAATAAAATGCTTTTCGAACTGCAGAATCTATTCAAGTAATATATAAAATCTATACCCGGAATCTTTAAATTTAAACTACGCCCAGTTCGAGGGTAAAAATTTAGCTCGATGAAAATTCACTAATAGCTTTCTATTCAATTAAAGACAAATTACAAGAGAATTTAGAATTATTCCAACCAAATTTCTCAAAACCATTCGAATTCACCACTGACGCAGCAAAAAATTTATACTGCACAAATCTAGGGGGAAATGACTCGCAGCGAATCCCAATTTATTTGCAAAAATATGATCAACAATTTAAAGATTCGCATATTATACTTGAAAATGAATAAAAGATTCGCAAGGATTCGCATTTGATTATGTTTTAAAAAGATGCGCATAGATACGATCGTGAAAATGTTTCGATTTCTCTAAAATTTTGAAAAGATTTGCAAGAGTCATTTCCCCCTAGGCACAAATATCTTGGATATTAGTGGCTTATAGTATCGTGCACAGAAAATAAAAAATCTGCACTATTCACAACATTAGGTTGTGAAATGTCAAATTACAACATTTGTTATATGAAGATTGTGAATTATCCAATTTTCTACAACCAACCAAATGACAACAAATGTTGGAGAATTCACAACCTTCATATAAAAAATGTTGTAATTTGACATTTTACAACATAATGTTGTGAATAGTGCAGATTTTTTATTTTCTGTGTGTATATCGGGAATATCGCATAGACACCTAAACAGAGATTGGTAATTAATACATTTTGGGCACGTTGCTTCTGAGGAAACACTCCACCGTATTAAAGGCCTTTTGCATAAAAAATTCCCTAACTTTAGGTTTTGTTTCACGTTAAGAATTAACAGAAAATGAAAACTGATGAAAATGAACAAGAATATATAATCATTACTGAGCATGAAAGGGCACACTGTAATTACAAGTAAATTTTGCACAATTGAAGGAAAAATGTTTCTTTCCGAAAATGAAACAAAAAGTTAAGGGCCATGCTGTCAACTGTGAGATATGTAAGAAGCAAAAATTTGATACAAACCCAAAGAAAAAATGTAAATTTACTGTTAAAAATGCCAATTTAGTCCGAGTGGAACAACAATGTAGGTTTAGATTATTTTGTAAATTAATGTTAAAGTCACTAGCGAAAATTACGTTTTGCTCACGCACGAAACTGGTGCTTATTAATTCAAAATGTTTACGGGGATTTTTAGCACTACATTGAATATAACGCATAGCAGGATATACAACATCAAAAACGATTTTCAATGCACGCGTAAAAAATTTGACAAACAAAAATTCAACGTTATCAATTTGATGATTATCTTTGATCGAGTTAGGAATCACTTTAGTTTTTGAATTGTTCAAAACATAAATCGCTACACCACTGTCTTTATTTCTATCACCAGATTTCTATTTTCGATCAGAGCGAATAATTTTGTAATCAGGAATAACGATCGATTTATTTGTATTAGTTGTTCGCAGCCACGTTTCAGTTAACGCGATTAAACTAACATTACGATTTTTGTTCAAAAGTGACTTCAATTCATCAAAATGACAAGAATCAAGTAATCTCTGAGCATTCAACTGAATAAAATTGAAACTACCCTTGAATCGATTCACAATGTACACCGAACTTATTTTCTTTTTACATTTATTGCGATTTAGACTGATTAGATATTCATAGTTATATTTTCAGCGGAAAGAATAGATTCAATGTTTTGTATGCAATCATGAACGTGAACCACTGGTTGCCGATCGAATGGCATCAACAGTGTATGTGCACCTGCGGGTGATGTGACACCAGGCACAGGTGACGCGCTGGCAAAATCATTAATAGAGAAATATAAATCATTTTTCTGGCAATTTATAGATTCCATCCCAATAAAAACGCTCATCTTTTGAGGCTAAGAACGCATCGAGCCAATTGTTGATTCCCTCAACTAAAGTGAAGCGTATTCCGGCAAAATTTCATGATCAAATTTTTTTTTTTTTTTTTGTTTGCAGCCATAGAGGAGCGTTTATTCTTCATTGCAAGTGCACAATGGATGCAAGATTATTGCTCTTTTCACTATTCTTGTCAAGAAATACAAATGCCTCTGTTCTTGATATTAATATTCTTTTATTGGGACGTAATTCGACATATTCACTGCTTAAAAAATTGACGTTTTTCACGCTTCGGCAAAATGACACATACTGAAAAGTGATGGTAAAAAACTAGGCTTTCATATTAATATAGTTACAGTATGGCCCGATGCGATATATTACAAGTTATGCCATCTTTGTTTTAATTTTTTTTACTTTGGAAATGTAAAATGTTTGGAGACTCTTCTCGTGATTTTATGCATTTCAGCTTGAATCACATGTATGAAATAAAATTGTGTTAAATAGAAAAATATACTTCAGAGAGTTGGTCTTTTTAATTTTGAACAAAGGGTCCATTGAAAATTTCAATAAATTAACCAATATAATGAAAGGATGTTTATTTAAAATAAGAAACTGTAATTGAATTCGATTTTTTGATTCAAAATAATTTGTATAAAATGTCCAACAGAAATATATCATTCATTACATTCTATGATTTGTACAAATTGACAATACGATCAGCTTCACGCCATCCAGAATCAACAGCTCCATGAACACACGAGTAATGAGTGATGCTTGTTGCTTCACCGGCAAATTGAATGACTGGTTTGCCATTTGCATCATTTATCGGTTGGGCTAATTTTGGAATATCAACTCCCAATGCTTCTGCTTTTAGAGTGTAATTTGAATAAGAGCCACGGAACAATGGGTTTGAATGCCATTTGGAGCTAATGATGAAAAGTTAAATTTTAAATATTTTCTCTTTTGAAAAGATTTTTTTCGTATTTAATAAATATCATTCAACAAAATGTAATCTTACCGAATCATTGCCTTTGCATTTGGAATTGTCCATTGCTTTAAAAACATTCGAAGAACCTTCTCGGCTCCCGTTTTAACGTCTTCATCGCTTTTTTCTTCCATTTTTTGTGCGGATTGTCCTGTGATCCATCCACATATAATGTTTGGCTGAAGAGGGTTGAATGGAAAGAATCCATAGATACCTTCGAGCCAATCTCCATTGACTGGATCTTCTCGAACTTCTTTTAATTGTTCAAGATTCCATAAAAGAGAACAACCTCCCCATTGCTCATTCCAAAATGGTATTTCAAATTCCAAATAAATTTTATCAACGGTTCCAATCATCAATCCATCGATTGTGTTGTATTTCCATAGTGGTAGCAATGGTTCAAACATACTCAAGCAACGTTCTTTGAGTACCCCTAATGAAACCGTGCAAATGACATGATCGGCCGAATACATGCTACCGTCTTTGCATGTGATTTTTGTGATGCCATCGGGTTGATTGTAAGCAATTTTAATCACTTCTTTATTGAATTTTATCAGTGGAATCACATCAATCACAGGCTGTGGATTGTCACCTCCGGGAATTTTATTCTAATTTCGAAAATGAATTGAGATTGTTCATTACATTTTTTTTATGTTTTGAAAATTACCTGTAGTAAATCAAAGACAGTAACGTAGCCCTTATCCTTCCAATTAAGTGAAAAATCGCCTTCACATGTCTCATAGCCGTGTGCCAAAGATGATGTCTCATACCACGAATTGGATCCATCAAGAGAATTGACAACATTTTGGAATAAATTTAAAACTTTCGATGCCAATTCAGGAGTCACATCTCCATATTCATCGGACTTAAGTGCTTCGTTGAATCTATTAAAATGTTAAAAGGTTCAATCACTGTAAATAAATCAAATTCGAATTCAAAGAGAAAGCTTACTTTTCTGCAAAAAAATTTCCGAATGATGTTTTACAGTTTTCTTTTTCAGCATCAAAATCATCGCCTTCGTAGATATTGAAAAACAATTTGAATAATTTGTTGGACAATTCTTGCGGAAGAATTTCGCCATTCGATTGAATGAATGAACCGATGCTTTGTTCTCTTTCATCATGAGCCAAAAGATTTTTGTCTTTAGCCATTTCATAAACAACATTGTTCTTCTCACCATGGCACCTATAGTATTAAAGAATACTTTGAATTGAATGAGATTCATGATATATTTTTTTGAAATTTTGGAATTTTAAAATGGGAAAAAAACATTTTAAATTTATTTATTTTTAATTGTAATTATTGACACAAACCATTGGGCACCCATATCAAGGACATTCGCTCCAAATGGAATTGTATTGATTCGCCCACCAATACGATTGCTGGCTTCCAAAATCGTTACTTTACTAAATCCATTAGAAACAAGTTTTGTTGCCGCTGCTACTCCTGAGGCTCCCCCACCAATGATAATTATTTTCTTGTCCATGATGATTTTTGCAAAATTAACTATACTAAACTTTGTTCAACTTTGAATTTTACACGACTGTTATTTCCATGTTCTGTAAAACAGTCTTTTATATCCAAAATATTATCAATTATCAGGTGTTTGTGGTATCAAAATTTGGTTTCGTGTAATTAAAAAGTTTCTAGAATTTTCGCATATATTTGTTGCGGTTCAGATAATCATAAATCATCATAAGTTAATTAAAATTTGTCTATTAATATGTAAACCGCAGAGATGCCTTGATTACGGCCACTTACAATTTTTGTTCAAATTCATTTGAAAAAGATAAATAATTTTATGATTTTTTCAAAATGATGTATCGAATTATTTTATTTATTTTTTTCATTTTCTTCGAAAATTTATAGGAGCAATAAAAGGCAAACATTATTTTTAAAGAAAGAGTAATTATGGTAAGCAGAGCATAAACTGGTAAGCACGGTGATTTTGTACATATATTTATAATGAACTCAGCAACGACGCTTGAATAGTAAACTAGGTGCCTATTCAATTTTGTGCATTGGCTCACAACCTCAATTGCAGGGTCTGATGGTAAGTGTTACTTGTAAAATATTGTATGCGAAAGTGGTTTCATATCGTTTTATATATATTTTGAGTTACTGAAATGATTACTTTTAGATATTTTTTTTAGAAAAATTCACATTTTTCTAATAATTCATACAAACCATGAAGCGTCCAAACACTCATTTGAAATGTTCTGGAAATTGAAATTATGTAAACCCTTTTAGACTTTTTTAACAAATCTGATAAATAGCTAAATCGCTTAAAAGCCTCTCTGTTCAACAATTCAAAATTGTTTTAAGAAATTTTGGAAACAGTTTCATCGTCCAATCAAATTATATATCATTATAACTCTCATTTCATTTATTCTCAAAATGTTTCACATTTGATATTTAATTAAAATGGGTTACATTCGTATGTAAGGGAGCTATATACTTCAATTAGATTATGTATTTAGAGCTTCGGACGAAGTATGCCTAAGCCATCTAAACTATGTTAGAAGAATGACTTTTTTGCTCAATGCTTGAAATGAATATTTACATCTCTCCGAATTTTTAATCATATTCAGTAGCAATCTTGTTGTCAAACATGTTGCTGAGATACGATAGATGTCATCAGAAATTATTCCAGAATCTAAACTCTCCACATATAGCCCTCTCATTCGTATGATATACGTATAAATCCAGTACACGTAACGGTGATTTTTTATTTAAATAGAATAATTTGATGAAAATTGGACGATCATATATCTATTGAGTAGATCGAGAGGAGAGTATGTTCATTCGACTTTATAGCAAAAAAGGAGAGAAAGTAATTGTAACACTAAAAATGGTTAAAAGAGAGTACGGATTTTACGATTTTGCATTGTATTTAGTATTTAAGTGAACATGCTCTCCTCTTTAGTATAGTCGAATTGATATTTTCCATACTCACCTCTTTCAAAATTATTTTAAATTTTTTTACGTACTCTCCTCTCGATTTACTCAATAGATATGATCATGAGATGTATATCAAGTCAATTAATGAATTTTCCAACTATTTTCAAGAAATTTTCCACCCGATCTACGGTCACAAATTGTGACTCACAATATTATCAGCATTCTTGCAGAACGATTCTTTTATAAATAGGTATATATATGCATCATGTTTATTATTTGGCTTCCCCATTCCTTAATTATTGCGGCCACATATTATATCACTCCAAATCCTTCCATATCAAGTGCATCTTTGATCAGTGTTGCGAATGTAACCGTTTCGAAATTTTGGCGAATGATTTTGTCATCAAAGAATGTTATCTTTTCGTCATTTGTTGAAAAAATTACTGCAGTGTAATCATTTGTGAAGAATGATCAAAAGACCAAACGGTGTAGTGTGGAAACCAATCTCGGCATAAAAGCGAACAACTTTTGTTCTCGCAAAATCAACCTTATAAGAATCAGGACTGATATTACATTTTTCAGAAATCATTAAAACTATATCAGCAGGCTTGAAATCATTCGAAAACTTTGAAATATGTAAAGAATAAGCTCCACTTGATGCGGAGATAACAGGTTTTTCATATAATTCCGGTTGCACTGTATTCTCACTACAAGGTAGATCGTACTTAACACTTATAAACTGTTTCAATTCAACAATTTCATTATGAATTTTCTCAATTTCCGCAACAATATCAAATTTATGTGCACTGATCGTTTCATTTGCTGATTTCTTAAATGCAATAAATCTATTCATAATATCAGAAATGTCAGCTTCACCACTATCGTCGGATAGGTTAAAGAGTGCTTCATCTGTCTGCGTTCCAATTTAATTTGATTTTTTTTCCACTATCAAGTCATTTTTTGAATTTCATCAAGCAAACTTCGCAAGAGACAACAAATGACAAATAAATACTAAAAGCACTCTTGAAATTGTCATATTTTTTTGGGTTCATTTTTAATTGTTCTACAGAATTATTAATCACTCTATAGAGAGGAATAATATCCAAATATCCTTGCTATCTATACTTCTCATACATTCAAAAAATATTTTATTATTGAAAAATGTTAAATTCGAAAATAAATTCCCATACCTATCACCATCACATTGGTTCTCAACACAACAATGCGGTTTCACTTGTGACATTGTCATTGACATTACAACAACAAATTCTTCCAAATAAATATTAGTATAAAATATTAGTCAATTAAAAAGAAAAGATGAAATCTCGAATCAAAAAAGAATTATCTTCCATCTATAATAATCCAGTTAACATTGAATGTGTGACATATCAAACAATACTGTCTGAATCCAATTGACTTAAAATAGTAATCATCTATTTCGAGGAATTGTATTGCAATTGAAATAAAAAGAAATATTGAAAATGTGATGATGAAGAACAATTGAATATTTTCATTCTGCGTATACTTTCGGTTCTCGTAAAAAGTACATTTGATTTTCTTTCAATAAAAAATAACAATAAACAAAAAAATCACTTTCAAATACATCGAATAAAAACAGTCTTTGACATTTTCCTGTATAAGAGCCAGTATATGGGAGTGCATTTTGTCCCAAATACAGCGAATTGAAGTGTGTGCGCAAACAGCCATATAATCCACGATATAGTAGTTTTCTGTGTTGCGTTAAACACATTCCTATTTGTGTGTTGAAAAAGTCACTTGACCATTCTCCTTTTGAAATCAAAAATACACCGTCACATAATGTGACTCACATTTATATTGCGTATTAAATAAGATCAAACTGTGACAAACACCATATTGAAAAACGTTATATTGTTTATTGTAAGTCTTTTTTAATTTTCCGCACACAACATGTTGTGCGTAAAAGTATTGTAATCGGTCAAAAAATTAGGGGCACCCAAAAATATTTTTTCTCGGCGTTTTGAATCTAGGAGAACACTTGCAGAAGCAGTTTTTAGAGTGTCGTAATGTGAGTGTGTGGTACCCTGTACGCTGCACGCTGTAAGCAAAAATTTAGATAGTTCATTCCCAACGAGCCCAAAAAAAAACTGATGATGCAGAATTGTTAGGATAGTTCAGGAATAGAAACCATTAAATTTTCAGCCATGGATGATGACCGCATAGTGGATCCGTTAAATGAAGATATATCCAGTGCAAATGATGATTTTTGTATGAAAAGTGTCCAAAATAGGCATCTTTCGGCATTTTCACCAAAGGAAACGACACAAAACATAAACATATTCGACAATTTATTGTGAGAAAACTAACACTTTCTTAGAAAAAATGGGAACAGTACTGTACACAGTATACTGAATATTTGAGATCATTGTCCGCATATATATGAAGGGTTGGGAGTGAAAGTGGCCAAAAAAAAATTTTAAGTAAAAGTATGGGTTAAACAAAAATCGTCCTGAAATTCACTAAAATTATCTCAAAAAATCCAAAATTAGCACAAATATTATCCTAAAAACCCCAGATAATCGTCCTAAAAAGCCAAAAATAGCCCAAAAAACCAAAAAAATCGTCCTAATATTTCCCAAAAACTATCCGAAAAAAAACAAAGATCGTCCTAAAATTTCCAAAATTCGTCCCAAAATATCCTGAAATTTCCAAAAATCTGAATAAATTTTCACATCTAAAAATAATGTTCCGAAAAATTACTACCAATATGAAATGAGCGAATTTTTTT
>JAQOWM010000601.1:0-24704 GCA_029041755.1 Resseliella maxima | reverse complement strand
TCGACACATTCCAACGAATGTTGGACATTTTGCTGTATTTGCTGTAAACTTATATTTTATAGCGCAGGGCTGGAATAATTTCCAATTGGAAAATGAGTGTGTAGTAAAATTTTATTAAAGTGCATTCATTCTGTGAATAGCAGTCAAGTGAACCAGTCGTTTTTATTATTCTGTGCACTAATTAGTTTTCAGTTAATTCGGCTCTGGTGTTGTGTTTCAAACGTACTGCAAGTTCACGTTTATGGTAGCAAAGCAAAGTTTCGCATCAAATTACACACAGAGTGAATTTTTATAATCAGTGTAAATGTGTTTTCAGTTGAGAGATTTGCATATAGTAAAAGACTCAAGGAAATATTGTTCAACGGATTGAATAAAATTGTAGTTTAGACTGTGTTGTACTTCAGAATCAGTGTGTGCATTTCAAATAAGTTTTAAAAGTATTATATGGATATTTAATTGAAAGAACTAAATTTATTGATTGAAACACGGCAGATAAATCGCAGAGTCCCATTTCGAAGTCGATAGGACTGGTGGTAATATTTATATGTTCGCGGGAATTGGTGTGATCAATAAAATTTGATAATTTGTATCAAAAGTGAATAGTTTTTTCTCTTGTATAAATAACAGTGTATTATTTGAATGAGTGCAACAAATAAGAGTGTAACGGACGATTTAAACAGTGAAAAGTGGGAAGACAGTGATAAAACGTTGCATAATTTGTTTGATTCAAAGAATAAAAAAAAAAAAATTACCTTAAGTGGTAACGGAACAAAATCATACGGAGTGAGTGAGTACGACGATAGTGAAATGAATTTTAAATCCGATTTTGTCATGGAAAAGCTGGAGGGCAGCGAAAATTGTTTTTTATTCACAAGTCCATGAGCTGATCAAATTTGCTACTCCGTTACAATTCACATGTAAACTCATTGCAATAGCGATGAATATATACATTATCAACACATTTTCAACAAAAAATAATGTACCAAAAGCCGAACAAAAAAAATTCGCTGTGATTTTTATGAAAATATAGCAATATTTTCAGCATTTTTCGTATAAAATGTAAGAATTTACTGAAAAACTGGCAAATAAACGCATCAGTTAGGATTGAAACATGTAATTTAATACATATTCAATTAATTTCAATCAATAGTATTTAAGTATTCACCATCTTTTGTAAGAAAAAATGTTAAAAATGGCGAAAAATTCGAAAAAAAACGTCAAATTTTCAATGTTTTCAAAAAATTGAAATGTGGCAGGTGAAAATTTTCGATTTTTCGAGAAAAAATGGATAAAACATATTATTTTCAATCACCTGCATAGGTTATACCCATGTAGAATATTTACTTTGAGTTTCGATATACCCTATTGGAAAAGGGCCATGGACGAAGAAATGATGTCTCACCAAAAGAATAAAACGTGTAGGTGGGTGTTTAAGCGTAAATTGAACAGCAGTGGTGAAATCACTCGCTATAAAGCGCGTTTCGTAGCAAAAGGCTATGCGCAACGATACGGGCGTGATTACTATGAAACTTTCTCACCTGTGGTAAGACACACCACTATCAGATTCCTTTTGGCAATGGCAGTAAAAAATCGAATGCGCATCTATTAGATGGACGCAGAAACCGCTTTTTTACAGGGGGATTTACACGAAGATGTGTACATGAAGCAAGCTCAAAGCTACGATGACAATAGTGGCCGCGTATATCATTTAAGGAGGGCAATCTATGGGCTGAAACAGGCATCGAGAATGTGGAACTTGAAATTAAATGACACACTCGTCGGTGATGGCTTCATACGTAGTAAAACGGATCCATGTGTTTATTCAAGGGTGGGTATTGTAGTCGCAGTCTATGTTGACGATTTTTTGATCATTTATAGAAAAGAAGGCGAGCTGGAAAAATTGCGAAAAATGCTTCACGCAAACTTTAATATGAAAGACATTGGAGAGGCTTCATCGTGCTTGGGTATAAACATCAAGCAGGGTCCAAATTTCATAGAAATTGATCAAAGTCATTATGTGAGGGAGATACTTGAGCGATTTGGCATGAAAGATTGCAAACCTGCATGCACACCGAGCGATATGAATCAGAAGCTGTCGGTGACCATGTGGAACGAGAAAAATTCATTGGTTGGTAAGGTAGCATACCAAGAAATAATTCGTAGTCTTTTGTATTTGTCAGGTGTAACAAGGCCGGATATTGCGTTTCAATAATAATCATGCTGAACCTCATTGGAAAGCACTCAAACGAGTATTACGTTACCTAAGGGGCACGATCAACCTGAAAATACGCTACGAACGAGCTACCAACAATGAAATAATTGCATTCAGTAGTAGATATAATAGGCCGGTTTTATCACAACCGGTTTTGCAGGTGTGGGAAAATAAGCAGGTGTCCTTGTCACCTTATAAGGCTTGTACACACACACACACACACACACACACACACACACACACACACACACACACACACACACACACACAATCTGCAAGTGCTTCGCTTATAGTGTGAGAGTTAATTGTTTTAAGGAATGTGGTCTAGAATTCCAATGTGTCAACAATGACAAGCAAGTATATGATCAGCAGAGTTATGTCCATATGCACTGGTCATTGTGTGCAGGTGTATTTACATTACCTGACTTAAGATGAATTTTATTTCCAGAACGAATGAGTCGAACGTGTCAAAATTGTCACGTGCTGAGTTGAGATGATGATTGCGAAGCAACTGAAAGAACGCACAAAACGTCTTCCGTCATTCCATGCATCATATGAAATTGGATCATTTGAACAAAGCGCACAATCAATCAGCTGTGTTGAAAACGATTGTTGTGCCATTGACCTACGACGATAATTATTCGGACTCTTAACCATGCGAATGAAAACAAAAAGAAATATTTACAATGAAACGTAACATAAAAGAGACAAACGAAGTAAACATACGATAACTACATTTATTTTCATTGCTTTGTTTTCGACAGTAAAATCACTTTTGAGATATTATTCAGTACATTTTGTTATCAATGAATTCCATAGAAGAAGTTGAAATCCAAATTGTTGTCACACACTAAAGAAAGATATTTGTCATAGCATTTATGGTCACAGTGTTAGTTTTGCTGATTGCATGTGTAGTCTTTTCCGTTCTATCTTTTTTGAAAATCGAATCAAATTACGGGTCGATCGGAACAGACATGGAAACAATCAACAGCAGCAGCACAACGATGGCAACATCGACAGACATGGAATCCACCACCAACACAATTACAAGCACGAGCAGCACGACATGCAAAGATGCCGATTGCATACAAAATACAATACAGCCATGAATTGTTCATTTTCGGAAAAAAACCAAGAATACAAATAAACAAAAATTTCATTTTTTTTTTCATTTTTATTTTCACGTGTTTTCACAATTTTTTCTATTGAAACAAATCAGACAACCATCCACGTTGCCTAGACAAATGAACCAGGTGGACAATGACATCGGGTTCATCCAGGAACTCCATTATTGCGTTGATTCCACCGATAATTCCCAACAAAGTTGGTATTAGGCAAATGATGTGTAAAATACTGTTTCCAATGTAAATCAAAGGGATACGCAGAAGGGAAGCACGTCACGATAGATTGTTGGTGACGCATTTCATCATTCAGTGTCAACGTTGAATTCCCAAGCAAATCAACTGTTTGACCTGTTTGTACATTTTCCAATCGGGGGACACGAACACTTGCGTTTGATTGCACTAATGGATTAAAAATTTAAGCGACTTAGTCGGATCACAATTGACAGAAAATCCAAATTAAATGAACCGATACGTACCCGCTTCCTCAATCATTGGCGCATCCATTCGTTCCATCATTGAACTGGTACCTGTTTCCTCTTGTTCGCTAGGGAAATGGTACTCCGTTCCATTTCTCAATTTCATTTTAAAAACTTTAACTTTTGTCTGTTTATTGCCCATTAATTTTTTTTCAAATGCTTATGTTTCGTTCAAAGCTCAACTGGAGAATAAAAAAAAAACTGAAAATTCATTTCATTTAGCAAAGGCTACTTGTGTATTACAAACACACAGTACCGGTTTAACAACGGAATAATTGTATTTTGATTGCAATCAGCATCAGCACAAGTGGTCATTGTCATTCTTCATGAAAAGTGATCGACATAATCGACAAGAACAAAAGAAAATCAAAGAAATGGAATGCGGTAATAATTTTTTTGTTTAGTCTAGTTAGTCGATAAACGAAACACGCAAAATGCGTTTCTGTTGTTTCATTTGTTAAAATATAATAATGGTATCGAGTCGATTTCCAATCAGTTGTGTTTTTGACTGTGATTGTTAAAGTTGTCCGCAAAAATGAAAGATCATTCAGAGGAAAAACGAAAAGTTATCGTGAGCGTGTTGAGCTCTTTTAAGGATGGTCTCAACATCCATCGCTTAAATGGTATGATTTTTTTTATTTTTTTTTTTCGGTGATAAAACAAAAAAAGTGAGTGGAGTGTGTTTTTATTTTTCACAGCGGAATACAAGGAACATGTTGGATGCTCGATTGCTTCAACAAAACAGCGTGCTGAGCAAGAGCTAACGAAAATGGATGGAGTCATCCGCAATCGATCAGGTGTGTATAGAACCAACACTGTTCTATCGGCGCACGTATCACGAAACACGGATTGCCGCCCGCAATAATGTTCTGGACAACTAGTGGTGTAAAATTGAGCGTTGTCAACCCCACTTTAGCACTTGCACTTGTAATTGCGAAAGAAAATAATATATAAGAAGATGTATTTTCTTAGGACGAATCAGTTTGTTTCTTTCAATTGTTCAAAGAAAGCGAAAAAAAAAAAAAAAAAAAAAAAAAAAATTCAATAAAAATAACTCAAAAAAATAAATAACTTTCTATATAATTCGCCAAGAGCAAAGAATGATGTTGCAAAAACTATTTTGGTGCAGTTGGAGAAAGAAGTGGTCTTCTTACCGAGTTATTTCTGGCAAAAGATCAATGAAAAAGATATTGCTGATCTGAATGCCATGATAGACGGAGGAGGAAAGGTGTACCTGTATTTCGGTGGACGTCAAGAAGAAGGAGAGTAAGTGTTTTTTTTTTCTTATCATTGACTATTTTATTTTAAATTTTTAATAATATTCTTCTATTCGGAATAATCAAAAAGTGTCATAAAATTTCTGAAAGTCGTCATAAAACTTCCGAAAGTCGTCATAAAATTACGAAAATGTTCATAAAATTTTGGAAAATATTCAGAAAATATAAAGAAAATGTTCATAAATTAATTCAAATTTCTTCATAAATTAATGTTTTCAAGTTGAACGATGTGTTTAAACAACTTTCTTGCATTCACTAATACAATCCCCACATTGTGAACAAACTTTGGCCGTCGAACATTTCTTGTCTTTGTTGTCTTTCTTGATTGGCTCGGTGAAACAAATTTTATTCATCAAATCATTACAGGTCCGCCAACATTGACCGCTGTCACACCCATAAATATTTTCACATAGGTTGTTGATTTCCTTGGTTATGCTGGTTGTCATTTCTGGTTGTGCAGTCCCTTCGTACATTTTGGTTAATATGTTTGCTCCAAAGAGCGAAAACGTAATCATAGCGAATTGTCCGACATTTGCAGCTGTTTTTTTCAGATATTGCAAAAAATGCACATTTTTTTGTCTCACTAAATTTGTTTCCACGTAATTTTCAACAAGAATTGCAGCAATTTGCTGCAATTCTTCCTCATCTAAATCGATGACAATGCTTGTCATCCCACAAGTTACAACGCAAAAAATTAAAATGAATTTGATTAGAAACATTTCACTTGACTGTTACGTTTGTTCCGCGTGATTACTGCGAATGAACTAAATTAATTTGTGAACTTTAGTGAAATTCAGGAAATATATCGATGCATTTTTTGTTCACAATACATTCTTTTGTTTACAAATTCTGTAAAAATACATGAAGGAATGCATGAAGGTAAGCAAAACAAATGGCAAACCTAATTAAATTTTGCTAAAACATATATGTGAATGCATCGAATATGTACAAATTGACGTTTCGTTTCATTCATTAATTTCTTTCGAATTTTTCTTTGCATATGAACATAGATGTCAATGACCATATTTAATTAAATATTTAAATGTGTTCATTCTGATTTTGCTATTTTTTCACCGGGCACGCAATAACCAAACGAAAGCTTCTTTGTTTACGTTTGAACGGAAGCAACGGCAGTGAAACAACGTTTATGAGAAGAGAATTGAAAGAGAAACAGAAAACGGACGCAACGGCAGCGAAAACGAACCTTGAAGAGTTCAACGCAACGTATACATGATTCTCTCAATTCTTCGTTCTGACGATCGTCGATGGCTTTGTGTGCGTGCCTATGTATAAGTTTGAATGTTAATGCGTGAACTATGGAATATGAAACAGAGAGAAAAAATATATGTGACACTTTTTGTGCGTGTGACAATTGACAGACAGTTGTTTTTGTTTTTAACTTTAGTTGCATTGAGTTTTCAATCATTGAAAGATAGTGAAAAAATATTTTTCGTCAATTTTTTTCTAATAAAAAAAATGAATATTCGGGAATTTGCTGACAGACAACGCAATGGTGCCAATGGATACTTCTCAGCTGTATCCTATGCCCATACATCGTTTGAAAACACCGAGATCATTAATGATACTGTTGTTTATTCAACCGGAGAGGATAGGAATGTGCACGAGTATAATTTTTGGTTGAATAAATATTTTTTTTTTTTTTTCTCCTTTTTTTTTTTTTTTTTTTTTTTTCCCCCCCCTTTTTTTTTTTTTTTTCCTTTTTAATTTCTTTTTTCTTTTTTTTTTTTTTATTTTTTTAAAAAAAATATCCTTTTTAAGCCCCATTTTTTTCCTAAAATTCCATCCCCTCACACTTCCCTCTTTTTTTTCCACTCTCCCCTTATAGCCAATATCTCAATATCATTATATGATGCTAAACATGCGCTGTATCAGAAAGTAGTGAATTCTCACGGTAAGCATTTTTATCATTACTTTTTTTTGTCATTTTTTTTAACTAAATTTTTTTTTGCAAGTAAAACTGGTGATGTTTACGGAGAAGATTTTGAGCAAAGAGGTGTTACAATCGTCAATGCGGTGAATGCAATGAGAGAATTTTTTAAACGTCATCCCAATTATCAAGTGGCTATAACAGTTCGTAATTATTTTTTAATTACAAACATTTCTTGAATGATTTTGTTTTACATTTTTTTTTGTTTCTTTTTTTCAGATAACATTCACAACGATGCATGTCTGTTCATCAAGAAAACTGGTGGTCGTAAATTCAACTTTGTTGTATATAACCCAACTGGGAACGCTTGCAAATTCAATCTGCTCGAGCAACTGATGAATACCATTTCGAAGCCGGCAAAGAAGCTGTCAAAAGGTTATTATATCAAAGTCGGCAGAAGTTCGACTGCATTGGAAACATGGCGACAAATCAACGAATATCTCTTTAATGGTGACGACAAATTTACGAAATCATATTTAAAAAAATTTAATATAAAAACGCGTAAATTTACTTAAATGAAATGTTCCATTCATTCAACGACGATCGTTTGTGGAAAATAAAATATGAAAAAAAAAATTTTTCTCACATAGTGAGCTTTGATACTTTATTTCGTTCTCTTTTTCTTGCGTTGTTGTTAATGATTCGCGCACTCACACTGGTTCTGGTAATACGTGTCGCGTACTCGCATTGCTAGCCTAGACAATTTTCTTTGAATGCAAATGTGTGAAATAATGTTCTGGCTATGCAATGGTACTGAGCGCACGGTCAGCCTGTGCAGCTTTTGGTTATACATCAGCATTGAGATTTGACAACAACATTGAGCAGTCATTGCTAGTCAAAACATTAGCTGACGTCCATTGGAAGAGAGAGAGAGGGAGAGAGAGAGGGAGAGAAAGAAACAATTTTATTGGAATTTTTTCATGTGAAATTTTACATTTTACAAAAAAAAAAAACATTTTTTTTTATTTGGAATGAACATGTAATGTTGCATGTAATTTTTGTTGATCCGATGTATCATTTCTTGCAGCATAGTTGTCCAGAACATTATTGCGGGCGGCAATCCGTGTTTCGTGATACGTGCGCCGATAGAACAGTGTTGGTTCTATACACACCTGATCGATTGCGGATGACTCCATCCATTTTCGTTAGCTCTTGCTCAGCACGCTGTTTTGTTGAAGCAATCGAGCATCCAACATGTTCCTTGTATTCCGCTGTGAAAAATAAAAACACACTCCACTCACTTTTTTTGTTTTATCACCGAAAAAAAAAATAAAAAAAATCATACCATTTAAGCGATGGATGTTGAGACCATCCTTAAAAGAGCTCAACACGCTCACGCTTTCATTTTTGCGGAAAACTTTAACAATCACAGTCAAAAACACAACTGATTGGAAATCGACTCGATACCATTATTATATTTTAACAAATGAAACAACAGAAACGCATTTTGCGTGTTTCGTTTATCGACTAACTAGACTAAACAAAAAAATTATTACCGCATTCCATTTCTTTGATTTTCTTTTGTTCTTGTCGATTATGTCGATCACTTTTCATGAAGAATGACAATGACCACTTGTGCTGATGCTGATTGCAATCAAAATACAATTATTCCGTTGTTAAACCGGTACTGTGTGTTTGTAATACACAAGTAGCCTTTGCTAAATGAAATGACATGAATTTTCAGTTTTTTTTTTTATTCTCCAGTTGAGCTTTGAACGAAACATAACTTATGTTTCGTTCAAAGCTCAACTGGAGAATAAAAAAAAAACTGAAAATTCATTTCATTTCATTTAGCAAAGGCTACTTGTGTATTACATTTCCGGTAAAACACGAATTTCCGGTTTAACAACGGAATAATTGTATTTTGATTGCAATCAGCATCAGCACAAGTGGTCATTGTCATTCTTCATGAAAAGTGATCGACATAATCGACAAGAACAAAAGAAAATCAAAGAAATGGAATGCGGTAATAATTTTTTTGTTTAGTCTAGTTAGTCGATAAACGAAACACGCAAAATGCGTTTCTGTTGTTTCATTTGTTAAAATATAATAATGGTATCGAGTCGATTTCCAATCAGTTGTGTTTTTGACTGTGATTGTTAAAGTTGTCTGCAAAAATGAAAGATCATTCAGAGGAAAAACGAAAAGTTATCGTGAGCGTGTTGAGCTCTTTTAAGGATGGTCTCAACATCCATCGCTTAAATGGTATGATTTTTTTTATTTTTTTTTTTCGGTGATAAAACAAAAAAAGTGAGTGGAGTGTGTTTTTATTTTTCACAGCGGAATACAAGGAACATGTTGGATGCTCGATTGCTTCAACAAAACAGCGTGCTGAGCAAGAGCTAACGAAAATGGATGGAGTCATCCGCAATCGATCAGGTGTGTATAGAACCAACAGTGTTCTATCGGCGCACGTATCACGAAACACGGATTGCAGCCCGCAATAATGTTCTGGACAACTATGCTGCAAGAAATGATACATCGGATCAACAAAAATTACATGCATTTTGTTCATTCCAAATAAAAAAAAATGTTTTTTTTTTGTAAAATGTAAAATTTCACATGAAAAAATTCCAATAAAATTGTTTCTTTCTCTCCCTCTCTCTCTCCCTCTCTCTCTTCCTCTCTCTCTCCCTCTCTCTCTCTCTCTCTCTCTCTCTCTCTTCCAATGGACGTCAGCTAATGTTTTGACTAGCAATGACTGCTCAATGTTGTTGTCAAATCTCAATGCTGATGTATAACCAAAAACTGCACAGGCTGACCGTGCGCTCAGTACCATTGCATAGCCAGAACATTATTTCACACATTTGCATTCAAAGAAAAATGTCTAGGCTGACCATGTGAGTACGCGAATCATCGAGCGCTCAGTACCAATGCATAGCCAGAACATTATTTCACACATTTGCATTCAAAGAAAAATGTCTAGGCTGACCATGTGAGTACGCGAATCATCGAGCGCTCAGTACCAATGCATAGCCAGAACATTATTTCACACATTTGCATTCAAAGAAAATTGTCTAGGCTAGCAATGCGAGTATGCGAAACGTATTACCAGAACCAGTGTGAGTGCGCGAATCATTAACAACAACGCAAGAAAAAGAGAACGAAATAAAGTATCAAAGCTCACTATGTGAGAAAAATTTTTTTTTTTCATATTTTATTTTCCACAAACGATCGTCGTTGAATGAATGGAACATTTCATTTAAGTAAATTTACGCGTTTTTAAATTAAATTTTTTTAAATATGATTTCGTAAATTTGTCGTCACCATCAAAGAGATATTCGTTGATTTGTCGCCATGTTTCCAATGCAGTCGAACTTCTGCCGACTTTGATATAGTAACCTTTTGACAGCTTCTTTGCCGGAAAAATTAAAGAAATTTTAGTGAAATTCAGGAAATATATCGATGCATTTTTTGTTCACAGAACATTCTTTTGTTTACAAATTCTGTAAAAATACATGAAGGAATGCATGAAGGTAAGCAAAACAAATGGCAAACCTAATTAAATTTTGCTAAAACATATATGTGAATGCATCGAATATGTACAAATTGACGTTTCGTTTCATTCATTAATTTCTTTCGAATTTTTCTTTGCATATGAACATAGATGTCAATGACCATATTTAATTAAATATTTAAACGTGTTCATTCTGATTTTGCTATTTTTTCACCGGGCACGCAATAACCAAACGAAAGCTTCTTTGTTTACGTTTGAACGGAAGCAACGGCAGTGAAACAACTTTTATGGGAAGAGAATTGAAAGAGAAACAGAAAACGGACGCAACGGCAGCGAAAACGAACTCTTGAAGAGAATTGAAAGAGAAACTGAAAACGAACGCAACGTATACATGTTTCTCTCAATTCTTCGTTCTGACGATCGTCGATGGCTTTGTGTGCGTGCCTATGTATAAGTTTGAATGTTAATGCGTGAATTATGGAATATGAAACAGAGAGAAAAAATATATGTGACACTTTTTGTGCGTGTGACAATTGACAGACAGTTGTTTTTGTTTTTAACTTTAGTTGCATTGAGTTTTCAATCATTGAAAGATAGTGAAAAAATATTTTTCGTCAATTTTTTTCTAATAAAAAAAATGAATATTCGGGAATTTGCTGACAGACAACGCAATGGTGCGAATGGATACTTCTCAGCTGTATCCTATGCCCATACATCGTTTGAAAACACCGAGATCATTAATGATACTGTTGTTTATTCAACCGGAGAGGATAGAAATGTGCACAAATGACAAAAAAACGAGCATAAAAAAATATTTTGCGATCGTTGTCTAAATTTTTTCTCGTCTACCGATCAACTACGAAAACATGAACCGATATGTGCAAATTTGAATAAATGCACAATTGAGATGCCGTCCGAAGATGATGGATGTAATTTTGTAAAATTTGAGAATTATGAAAGGGGAATGAAAGCGCCGTACGTCATGTACTTGGACATGGAGGCGATATTGAAAAAACCTGAAAAAAAAGTTTTTAATCCAAAATGTTCGCCTACAGCTCATCAAGAACATGTAGCCCACAGCATTGGTTATTATTTCAAAAACGAAACCAATACCAATTTATCTCGTTATGAAAGTAATCGTAGAGAAAATTGCGTCGACTGGTTCAAAAATCAATTAAAAAATATTGCGGAAGAAGTCTACGAAGAGCTTGAGGATGCAAAACCTATGGCTGAATTGACCGAAGAAGAAGAACGTCAATTCAATGAATCAACGATTTGCCACATTTGTAAAAAACCATTCGATGATAGTGAACAAGGAAAAAAAAAACCCACGATTTCGCGATCATTGTCACATAACAGGGGAGTTCCGTTTTGCAGCCCATTCATCGTGTAATTTGCAGTTTCAAATTTCGCGAACCATTCCAGTTGTCACTCACAATTTATCGGGCTATGATTTGCATTTGCTAATCAAACAGCTGGGAGATAGCTATCATTTCCCTGGTGAAGTGAAAATCATACCGCACAATTCTGAAAAATATATATCAATCACGAAGACCATGCTCAAATTTGGGAAACCATCACAAAAACACATAAAATTCAAATTCATCGATTCATTGTATTTTATGTCAGCGTCTTTGGACTATTTGGCATCGCGGTTACCATCCGAAAAGAAATACGTTCTAATGTCTGAATGTGTAAAGTCTGGTCATCTTTCCAATGAAATGTTTCAATTATTGTCCCGAAAAGGTGTTTTCCCGTACGATTACATCGACAATATTGAAAAACTTCAAGAAACATCACTGCCATCGAAAGAGTTTTTCCATAGCATGCTGACAGATTCCGATATCTCCGAAAAAGATTATCAACACGCTCAGAACGTGTGGAAGACATTCGGAATACGCACACTGGGTGAATATTCCGACCTCTACTTACGCATAGATGTGTTGCTGCTGGCCG
The DNA here is from genome assembly GCA_029041755.1 of Resseliella maxima. Classification (NCBI taxonomy): domain Eukaryota; kingdom Metazoa; phylum Arthropoda; class Insecta; order Diptera; family Cecidomyiidae; genus Resseliella; species Resseliella maxima. The sequence continues at coordinate 12,254 of JAQOWM010000601.1, read as the reverse complement.
ATGTTTTTGAAAACTTTCGCAACACTTGTTTTGCCACCCATTCTCTTGATCCAGTTCACTATTTTGGAGGGCCCAGATTGTCATTCGATGCTATGCTCAAATACACAGGTGTTTCGATTGAATTGCTAACCGACGTCGATATGCTAATGTTCGTGGAACAAGGGATTAGAGGTGGTGTGAGCCAGATCAACAAGCGATATGTAAAGGCTAACAACATATATATGGGTGACAAATTCGACGCTTCAAAAGAATCGTCGTACATCATGTATTTAGATGGTAAATATATCAAATCATGAATTTTAATTTGAAAGCACATTTGGCTCTTTTTTTAAAAAAAAAACCAATTTGTTTCTGTGAAAAATCAAATTAGCAAACAACTTGTATGGCTACGCTATGTCTCAACATTTGCCTATTGGAGGATATGAGTGGCTATCTGAGAACACTATCAAACGAGATTTCAACACAAAAGACTACCAAAAAAATGTGTCGGAGATTTTAAATATGACGGACGATTCGGATGATGGTTACATCTTTGAAGTGGACCTACATTATCCAGTAGAATTACACGACAAACACAACGACTTTCCATTTTGCCCGGAGAAACGAGGTGTGCCCGGTATTACCGCTACCGATAAGTTATTATTAACGTTTTTTGATAAGAAAAATTACATTATTCATTATTCAATGTTAAAATTGGCACTTGAGCAGGGGTTAGTGTTAAAAAAAGTGCACCGTGTGCTCAAATTCAAACAGGAGGCATGGCTAAAACCATACATCGAGTTGAACACTCGACTACGTGCACAGGCTACTAATGAATTTGAAAAAAATTTCTATAAATTGCTCAATAATGCAGTATATGGCAAGACCATGGAGAACCTACGGTTACGCACAGACATTAAATTGGTAAGTAAATGGGAAGGTCTCGGTAAGAATGTCGGACGAAAGTTGGTTGCCATGCCTCACTTTAAAAAATGTAAAATTTTTTATTGGAATTTAGTTGCAATAGAATTGCACAAATCGCATATATTAATGAATAAGCCTATCATCACGGGAATGTGCGTTTAATTTTGGATGTTCTACGTATTGATTGTGACTTGATTTCCAATTCGTATATAAATGGACGACAAAGTCATACAATTCATCAGTTTGCAATCAGTGCATCACATGTGAAAGATCAAATATTAGTGGAAATTCCGAAAAATCTGAACTATTTTTCCGTTACAGTGAACCGTTTGCAGTCGATTCGAATTACTATAACTGATCAAAGTGGAAAACCAGTGAATATTAAAAGCGGTGAAATCTATTGTCGAATCAATATCAAAAGAGAACAATTAAAACATGATTCTCTACCATGAAAGAAATCATAGTATGAAAATGAGCAGTAATTCTAAAAATAACACAAAAGCCATGAAAAAAAAGTATAAAAGTGTAATCAAGCGGAAGCGTAGTGTTATTCCATCAAAAACAACAAAGAAGGTGGGACGAAAAACAAAACCCAAAAAGTTGAAGAAGCCGAAGGATATTTCTAAAAAAAATATTAACTTTTTGGAAGGGCTTGGTCTTAAAGTCAAAGATTCAAAGTAAACAATGTATAACAATATCAATGAAATTTTGAATATCGGAGCATCTCCTACTTTCGATCATTCTATTATAAAAAAAGACTATTATGTGTACACTCCGTTTACGAATTCTTTTGCCGCAAACGATGAGATTCGTATTGCAATCCAAAATCAAGATTTGTATTTACTACCAAGTGAATCATATCCGTATTTGCAAGTAACTGTAAAAACAGAAAAATATAGTAAAACTGAAGATGACAAAGACCGAATTAAATTTGTGTCCAACTTTCCATCATTTTTATTCAGTAATGCTCGTTATGAATTGAATGGTGTCGAAATTGATCGTATAAGGAATGTCGGAATAACCTCAACATTGAAACAAACTGCTGCTACACACCCATCAAACACAGTGGGTTATTATCATTTAAATGAAGCATTCAAAGATAGAATAGCGGAAGATGAAAAAGCTACGAGAGTTTATGATGTTGTTATACCATTAAAAATATGGTTTGGATTTTGTGATGATTATAAAAAACTCATTTTGAACAGTCGTCATGAGTTAATATTAACACGATCGCTGTTTACGTAGTAAACAAATTCAGGTCAACTTAAATCACTTGAATAATAATGAATCAACAGTTTAATTCAGGTCAACCTAAATCTTTTAATATTTAATAAGCAGTTTAATTGAATTGTTTAACAAACATTAGTTGCATTGACTTGTTTATTTATTGTAAATAGGTTATAATGCTTCCTTATTTGTTAGCTATATAAGTTCATGATTATTAATAAAGACTTCAGTGTGTATTTTATACGATCCACTGGTTGGAGTAGAAGCAAATCAGACTTTTACTTGACCAGCGTCAACATTTGGTCCTTCGAATTTTCGAGCACGGCATATTGGAGTTACGCCCATCATGCTGAGCATTATTGACATTTCTTTAAGCATATGATTGATCAGACTGAGACATATAGCTTATTGAAAATCTATTCGATAGTTCGCAAGCAACTAAAAAAAAAAAAATCATCGCATTCGCATCATTCAATCCAATGGTTCCGCATTTTGAGAACTGTGTGACGATCCTTGATTTTGAAACACATTCTCAATCCATTCAAAAACCGCTTATAACAAGCAAAACACACAAAAAAAAAAAACAAAGTTCAAGATGCTTAGAAAAGCAATTGAACAAAAATCATTTTCGTAGTAATAACGAAAACAAAGAAATCATCGTCGTCGTTTCGAACAGAAACATCAAATTACAATTTACAATGACATTCTTGGAAGAATATTCATTTTAAAGAAATAGGAGCATAATGTTCGATGTCATCGAACCGAGTATAAATATAAAACATCGTATTTATTGCAATTCAGCATTCAACGATTTCACAGAATTTTGTTATACTATCGTTTTTTCATAGACTTACAAATTATGCTTAGTGTGTCAAAATCACAGAAAATTCTATGAAACCGACAAAACCATTTAATCAGCAACAGTTTAACTTGAAATTATATATTACTTCACCAGCGGCATTTATTTTCGTTATTGCAATTTTACTAGTCGAAAACGCAAGTATATCAAATCGCAAAATATTCAATCAGTGAAATTCATTTTCAACTAATCAATTATCAAGATGAGCGACACAAAATGGTTATTATGGAGCAGCAACAAAGAACATGAATTGAAAGAAGGTGTCACAATCATTGGCTCAAATTCAAAAGCAGATATCAAACTTTGCAATTTGGAAGCCATACACGCTGTGATATGGTGTGCGGTCATAATTTCCCCGGTCATAATTTCCCAGTGTAAAAAAAGTGGGGAAATTGTGACCGAAAATCGTGAGAAATTAAAACCGAAATTTTCGGTCATAATTTCCCCGAGAAATTATGTCCGGATCTTAAAATAAATTTCAAGCAAAATTTTCGGTCATTATTTCTCCGGGAAATTGTGGCCGAAAATCGTGAGAAATTAAAACCGAAATTTTCGGTCATAATTTCCCCGAGAAATTATGTCCGGATCTTAAAATAAATTTCAAGCAAAATTTTCGGTCATTATTTCTCCGGGAAATTGTGGCCGAAAATCGTGAGAAATTATAACCGAAATTTTCGGTCATAATTTCCCCGAGAAATTATGTCCGGATCTTAAAATAAATTTCAAGCAAAATTTTCGGTCATTATTTCTCCATTCTAAAAATGATCAGATTGTGTGACTGTACTTTTTATTTCACACAAACAACACAATAAAATGTATCCTCCTTAAAAACGAAAACAAAAAAACTGTACATTTTGGTATCAATTGTCAACCACCAAGCGAATTTCAATCAGAAGCGTGACTGTACTTTTCATTATTAAACATAAACAACACATTGAAATCTTATGAGAAATTGTGACCATTAAAAACGTTCATAATTTCCCCATACAAAATTGAACAAAATACATGAATGAACATGTTCCGTAAATTTTGGCTATTAAAATGAATTCGGTGTCATAGTTTATCCTCCTTAAAAACAAAAACAACTGTACATTTTGGTATCAATTGTCAACCACCAAGCGAATTTCAATCAGAAGCGTGACTGTACTTTTCATTATTAAACATAAACAACACATTGAAATCTTATGAGAAATTGTGACCATTAAAAACGGTCATAATTTCCCCATATATAATTGACCATCAATAATATTTCACCAATGACACATATTTTATTAGGAATTTTTTTTTTTTATTTATTATAAATTTTATTCGAAATTTACATTTTGTCAAACATTTTGCTATGCAAAATTATTATTAATCAATAATAAACGTGATGTAAATGTTTTTCTTGAACTTTTCAACTCTTTCTGCTCTCTTTTTCTCTCTCTCTTCATCGTTTTCCCACTGTTCTTTTGCTTCCATACTCACGATCCATCGAGCGATTTGAATGTCGATTTTGTATTTGGATTGGATTTGCATAGCCATTTGTTCCTCAAAATAGCCTGCCGGCAACTTGTTAAATAAAAAAAAAACATCACTATAAGAGACAACAAAAAAAAAAAAATAAACAAACAAAAAAAATACCGTATTTGTGTCCATTTTTCTTGGGATCAATTTGAATTGTTTATCACTTTGAATTTTATGTCTTCGTTTATTCGGCGTCTAATGTCAAGTGTACACAGAGTTGTTACACAGAGAACAAAATGAATACAAAACAAAAGATTGAAATTCAATACCATAAAGTTGAACGTACTATGAGACGAATCAAACAAAATACATTGCCTGCACCTCCAAAAAAAATTGAAGACATTGATTTGGTTTTTCAAAACGAAGCTGTCAATGAATTGTATGGTCGTACAAAGCACAAATCAGATATTGAAAAAAATCAATTTTATCGTAAGACTCATATCAGCGATCAATTTTCATATTCGATTTTTGCGTCGCAGCGAATAATCGATCTTATTCAAGATTTTCCGATTGAAAAGAGACGATTTATGATGGACGCTACATTCAAAATAACACCAAAAATATTCTCCCAATTGTTGGTGATATATTTTGAAACGCCATCTAAACAGGTGAATTTTATAATCGCACATTTTTGCAGTTTTCTTTTGCAATTTATTTTTCATTCAATTTTCTAATTTAATTTATTTTTTCCTCAGACTTTTCCATTTATATTCGTGTTGATGACAAGAAAGTCTCAAGTTTGTTACACACACATTTTTCAATATATTGAGGAAAACATTTGCTCATTAAAGTGTAAATCGTTTATGACCGATTTTGAACTCGCCATGCGCAATCCATTAAAAGAATTATATCCAGATGCAGAACATAATACGTGCTGGTTTCATCTGTGCCAAGCGGCACAAAAAAATGCTAAAAAGTCTCGTGAATTCATAAAATTAATAATTAAAAACGAAGATGCCAGAACAACGTACAAAAAATTACTTGCATTGCCATTGTTACCTGCTGAAATGATTAAAGATGCATTTTTAGTATTGAAAACAGATGCATTGGTTAATTTTGGTCGACCATTCCGAACATTCTTGACATACTTCGAGAAACAGTGGATAAATAAAGTGAGTTGTAAATCACAATTTAGTTCTACTACATATTTTAATTAAATTTTTTAATTGAATATTTTTCACTTTTTTTCTGCAGGAAGGTCCAATTGGTCACGCTCTTCAACTGAGAATTGCCCACTTCGAATTAAATTTCGTATAAAGCGATCTTGTTTCCAATTCAGAGATGAAGGTATGAATGGTTCTTTATTGGATGTTCGGTGATCGACGATACTCATGTCAATGCGTCTCAATATACGATTGTCTAAATCCAAAGCGAAGTTTGCGCCAAATATACCAATCAAATCAAATTTATGGGATTTGTTGTAAATTGAAAGCATATTTTTAAAAAAACTAAGGAGTTTTTCGAATGTTTCAATACTTTGGCCTCCTTCTAAGTAGAACGCAGCGATCATTTCTGGTTTTATATCGTTTATTGCAATGAAAACGAACATTATTTTTAGTGGAATTATATCAAAATCGTTTCGGCACAAGGCATCACATGATGTAAGATATCGAAATATATACAATAGAATTCGATCGAACAGTATCATATCAAAACCAAATCGCTCGGCTTGAATTCTGCATCTATTACGCACATCATTTAGTTTATTCGGTTGAAATTTATTACTGGTGATAGTTTGAACAAACTGACTGGAGGAGGAATTTTTAAAACTTTCAATATCATGAGTTGATTGTTGTTTAATTTCGAATTCCTCATATGATGCATTTAGAAGTTTATCAATATTATCGCTTCCTTTTTTGAAAGATTCAATATCGCGGTCTGACACAATTTTTCTACACAAATCCATATCGATTTTATTTTCAGTTGAGTCATCAGAACACAAACCTTCCACTGAGCCAAGATAAAAACGCCGTGACATGTTCAATGTTTTTCGGTTCACTCGTGTTCACTGCTCAAATCAAACTAACTTAAATTAACATGTTCAAATTATTTCATAATATTCTTTTCACACACATACACAACCACACATATCATATTTTATTGTTTTAATAAAATTTCCCCCGCTAGGGTAACTGGGAAGTAATGACCATTCAGAACGGTCATTATTTCTCGGGGAAATTGTGGCCGAAAATCGTGAGAAATTATAACCGAAATATTCGGTCATAATTTCCTCGAGAAATTATGTCCGGATCTTAAAATAAATTTCAAGCAAAATTTTCGGTCATTATTTCTCCGGGAAATTGTGACCGGAAATCATGAGAAATTATAACCGAAATTTTCGGTCATAATTTCCCCGAGAAATTATGTCCGGATCTTGAAATAAATTTCAAGCAAAATTTTCGGTCATTATTTCTCCGGGAAATTGTGACCGAAAATCGTGAGAAATTATAACCGAAATTTTCGGTCATAATTTCCCCGGGAATTTGTGACCGTAATTTGGGGAAGTTATGACCGGGGAAGATATGACCGGCAGCCTGTGATATATGCACGAAACAATTTCATTGAAGTGTCTGCTAAAGGAAAAATGTTAATAAATAACAACGAATCACCAGCAAGAACCATATTATTTGAGGGCGACAAGATAGAATTCTACAATCGAGAAGCGTGGTTCGTGTATTACATAGAAAAAGCAAAAAATTTAAAATCTGTGCAAAAGTTTAAACCAATTGAAACAATTGACTTGACAAGTGATGACGATCAATGGTGAAAATTCAGATTTTTTGCAACCAGTGAAACACTTTAGTTTTCTGACTACGTTCAAAAGAGCATTATTTACATTAATTTTATGTGAAGAAAGCAACTGCAGAATAATTAAATAGTTAAATCAGTGTTTGTTTTTTTAAAAAATTTAATAAAAATGATAAAGTTTTTCAAAATTACAAAAAAAAAAAAAAACAAATATTATCGATAATTATCAGATATTTGACGAAGGCAGGGAATTTAAATTATGAAACAAGAACTTTCTGTTCAAATCAATCAATTAAGAAATCAATATAGTTCATCATTCATTCTGAATATTTATTTTCCAATTACCAAAATGTTTTTAAAAAAAACAAACGTTCAAATTTCTTGAATATCAATAGCAATTTTAATGATCATGAGTAATGAAAAAGCCTTTGTTCAATACACAGAGAAAATTCCAGCTGGAATTTTTACCAACCCTGCGTTGGAAATGCAATGATTGCAGAACAATTTGTCATTTGTCCAACCATAGTTGGAATTTGACATATTCCAGCATTTGTTGTTCAGATGACATTTGTGACATTCCAGTTTATAGTCATTCGCACAATCGCATATTCGCAAAAACTGGAAAATGGCATTAAATTTTGAGTTTAAAATTCCTTCTCAAATAGAAATAGAATTGAATAAGTCAAATATATTATTGAATGAGCTGAAATCTGAGTTATTTTTACTAAATCTCAATCAAAAACAAACAACAAAAGTGATTCAATTGATTAAAAAACTTCTCAGCGGAAACAAAATCTCCATTGAATATTTATTGAAAAATAGTACAGCAAAACCGGATAAAATAATCGAAGATGTATTTGGAAACAGTTTACGATATTTTGAATCTATTGATTCACATTTTAAAAGGTATAATTCTGTGAAATGAAATCAATTGCATCCGCAATGAGGTTCGAATCTTTTCTCTACTTGATTTTTATGCATGTTGTTTTTATAATTAAAGGTCGAAGGAAATGAGCAGCTCAAATATGTTTGTTCAGCCAGAAGAAAAATCCACCGGATACAAATTCAAGCAAGTGTATGATGAAAATGCTGGCTGCCGTATTTCAAAACCAATTCAAACTACATTCCAATTTATCCCAATTTCGAAAACATTAACGGCTTTATTCAGCAATCAATTATTTGAAGAGACATATATGGAGTATAATAAGAACAAAAGTCACAATTGTCGCACTGGCATTTTCAATAACTTTTGCTGTGGATCAATTTATCAGTCAAGTGAATTTTTCAAGGCAAATTCCCTGGCGATTCAAATTAGACTTTTTACTGATGATTTTGAACCGTGTGATCCATTGAAGAGCAAAGTTGGCGTTCATAAAACGACAGCGTTCTACTTTCAAATAAACAATTTGCCCACAAACCTATTGTCAAAGACCGATAACATCTATCTAGTGGCACTATCTGATGCGAGTGATTCGAAAAATGAGTTGGCTGATGTGAAAAACGTGATTGACACAATAGTTGCTGATTTAAAGTCGATCGAGTCAAAAGGAATTGTCACGAAGAGTAAACACGTATTAAAAGGAGCATTGACAACCGTACAATTCGATAATTTAGGTGGCAACCTTTTGTTTGGATTCAGCGGTGGATTCAATGCCAATTATTACTGCCGTATTTGTGCAACTAAGCGACAGGATTGCCAGACTATGGTAGCAGAAGATCCATCTACTCTACGAACAAAAGATCAATATAATAGAATTATATCAAAAATTCAATCGGGTGAAAATCTTAGTCTAACGGCTGCAATGGGTGTAAAGTCAGATTGTGCTTTGAACGAACTGGAAAACTTCCATATACTCGAAAATGAATCTGTTGATCTTATGCACGATGTGTTCGAAGGCACTGTCGGATTTTTGCTCGAACAAGTGTTTAACTATTGTGAAACAAAGAGAATAATTTCAATTGAAAAAATACAAACTCTAGTGGAGTGTTTTTATTTTGGTGAATTATCAAAACAAAACGTTCCATCAAAAGTAATCGTTGAAAAGAAAAATATAGGCCAAAATGCTTCGCAAGCTCGTTGTTTGATTTTGAATTTACCATTCATTTTGTATCGATTGAAAGAAGAGTTAAAACCGATTTGGCTATCAGTTGAAACAATGCTACAAATAATTCAGATTCTATCATCAGATGAAGTTGATGATGAGGATCTAAACAGATTATCTGACTTAATAAGATCACACCTTCAATGTTATCAATTATATTTTAATAAACCTCTGAAACCAAAGCACCACTTCATGTTGCATTACGTAAGAATTATCAAATCAATGGGGCCCATTATTCGCTTTTGGGCAATGCGAATGGAAGCCAAACATCAATTTTTCAAACAAATAGTGTACAAGACCAAAAACTTTGTAAATATCAAAAAAACGTTTGCAAATGAACATCAAGCACACTTTTTCTTAACCTCGGCAGCTTTGGTTGATAACATTGTTCGTGGTACAGCCATTCCATCAAGGGGCAAATCACTAGAAAGTAATTGCAAAAAAAGAAGTAATTGCGTGAACTAATTGTCAAAATGACAAGCAATTGGTAATTCAAAAGGTAATAGCAAACTCTTTTGAAATTACTTTGCGATGTTTAACTTGCATACTGCAAATGTCATTGTTTATTTGGTATATCGAAAAATATATGCATTATCATAAAGTTTAAACGGTTGAAAAAATGAAATTTCTGAAGGAAGGTGAATTAGTGTGGGCAAGAATGCGTTTCTGTCCATACTGGCCGGCAAAGATTGTGGAAACACCACCAATTATGGGAAAATTACCTCGTGGAAAAATTTGTGTATTGTTCTTTGGAACAAAAGAATTGTAGGTTTAATACAATTTTAATTAAATTAAGAAAATATTGAAAAAAAATATTTAAATTGGAACTATTTACTTTATTTTGAAAACAGTGGGTTTGTTGAAAAAGACAAAATTGAAAATTATACAACAAATCGTGTAAAGTTTGTCTCGAAAGGCAGAGGAATCGATTTCAAAAATGCCATAAAACAAATGGACGAATATATCTCAAATCCAACGGTATGAATTCGAAAAAAAGAGCATATTTATACACATTTTAATGCAATACTATTATTGTTTTAGAAATTCAGTTCACACGCATTCGTAAGACCCGCTCATCGAAAAATTCCAATCAAAACTGAACACGATGTCGAACGCCGATTGAAAATTGAACCGAATATGTCTTCAGAAAATATCGACAACGTACAAAATATTAAAAATGAATCTACACGCGATGTTGAACGACAACTGAAAAAAGATTCAAGTACACCATTGCAAAGTTGGAAAAATCAAACAAAAAAAACAAAACAGGAACTGAATTTGGTTAATTGGAATCACGAAAAACAAATGCTTGTGAACCAAATTGTGGCGCTAAAAACTGAATGTCACAATGGTCTTTTAACTTTGAAGAAAGTAGAAGCTGAACGTGATGCGGTGTTGATTGAAAAACAAAAACTGGAACAAAAAATTTGCAACGACAAAGAAGAATTTTCGATGAAAATGTATCAGCTGGAATTGAAACTTTCTAAGGTCCAAAATGATTATTTTAATTCAAAGGCAGACAATGAGAAAAACATGTTGAATTTGCAGCATCAAAATCGTTTGTTATTGGCTCGTGTTAAACAATTTCAAACTGGAATAAAGGAAAATATGGATGATGTGTACGAGGTAGAAGCAATATTGAGCCACAAGGATACAAAAAATGGACGCTTGTATTTGATTCGTTGGGAAGGTTACACCAAAGATGACGATACATGGGAAAAAGAAGAGAATTTGAATTGCTCCAATTTACTTGCCGAATATAGTGAATCGATTAAAAACAAACGGCAATAAAAAAGACATTTTATGTGCTTTATAATGATTTGAAATTCGATCCGTGTTGCCAACATGTTGTATAAATAAAATTGGATAATATCTAAACAAATGGTTTTTTAGTTTTGATCGAATTGAGAGAAACATAAGAAATAAATGTTGATATCTATGATTCATATTCATTTATAGTTTATTGCTTTAGAATTTTCATGATAACATTTTCAAAATAATCGCAACATATTGTGTGTAAGGTAAACGTCGCACTGAGATTTGGGCATTTAAATTTGACATTATGATTTAATGTCATTTCTTCAGTGTCAAGCAAATATTTCTAGAAAAAATGTGAGTCGATCGATTTATATTGAAAAGCCATCATGTCGCAACAATTCTGGAAAGTAATTCAATCCACTTTAAATTACGATATTCCGTCTGTAATCAGAAATAGCATTAGGTAACTGTTAAAAATATAAAATAAATACAAAATTTGTTTAAATTGAATGAATATTGCATAATGTTCATAAACATATTTTACAGCCTGAGTGGGTATGACGATGCACTTATTTTCAAGGACTTAAAAGATAGACTTGAAGATATTGTAATTTAAATTGTGAATTTCATTACATCGTTCAGTATTTTGACGTTAATATGGTTAATATACTTAATATGGTTATTATGTCAACATTATTTGCTGTAAATACTGAACGATGTAAAGAAATTCACAATTTAAATTATTTAGATTATTTACCATTTTTACAAAAAACAACAACAAATTAATTGTTATGATTGTTATGTATATATATGAAAAATGTAAACACTGTGTTTGACAGATGCTTGGTTTGACAGTTTGACAGACAGTTTTCCCAGTTTTCACAACAAAAAAAATGTGTATACTTTATGTGAACATGACGAAATTAATTTTATTTCTTTTTTTCAAAATAAATATTGTTTTTATTAATTATTTATTTGTGCTAATTTTATTTTTGGTTTGAATTAATCATGTATTGATTTGATTTGTTTTGTTTTTCGTTTATTTATATTTTTATTTTATTTTTTTATAAATTTTTGTGAATTTGACTCACAGCTTCGATATGAGATGGCGCATTACTGGGAGAGTTCACATCGATTAACATTGCCGTATA
>JAQOWM010000519.1:0-17626 GCA_029041755.1 Resseliella maxima | reverse complement strand
TTTGATACCAATGAGTCTGTCTTTATATACGTTAATTTGTCGTTAGTATTCAGGACTCTTATCCATGTTTCCGGTGTATGAGCTATCGTAGTTGGAATGAATACGTTTTCTGTTATGTTTTGACGTTCAATTAAACAAGGATAATGATCACTTGTAATTCTAAAAAGTTTAAATGTTTCTGAGCGTGGTGGTAATACTGTAACATTTTTTATGAGTTCCGTTTGAATTGGAATTTTAACGTGTTCAGTACCATTTGGTGCTACTGTGAAACACATTTGACCATAGTCGATTAAGCAATTAAATGTTTTAGTAAAATCTTTTCCAATAATACCATGTGATGGTATTGGAAATTTTTCTGATACAACGTGTAGTTTATGTTCGATTGAAATGTTTTCGAAAATTAAATTGATTTTCACTGAACCGATAGATGCAATCCGTTCGTTCGTGATACCTTTCAACAGAATTGTCTCTGTCCTGTCTATTTGATTTTGATTTAATAGCGATGAAATTTTAATTATTGAAATGTGTGCTTCGGTATCAATTAAAAATAAAATATTATATTTTGAAGCTGGACTTGGAATTGAAATAAAGTCTGACAGATCGCTATCATCATTAAAATGAAATATTGACTTTTCTAATTGAACGGAATGTGTATCATTCGTTCTTGGTTGTTCCCGTCTTGCAACGGGACTGACTCGTTTCCCTGAACAATTCTTATGGTATGTTCATTGTTACCCGTGTTTTGGTTTGAGCCACGACCCCTACCACGAAAATTTCCACGGAAGTTTCCTCTTCCTCTATTGAAATTTCCCGAATTACCATTGTTTTGGTGTTGGTTGGTAGTATTATTATTATTTCTACCTCGGCCTCGATAGTTTCCACGGAAATTTCCACGTGAATTTCCTCTATGTGGACTATTGTTCGCTTGTTTATTATTTCTTTTCAGCTGTTCCAGATCAATGGCGTCTTTCTCTTTTTTGGCTTTGTCATTCTGAATGACAAAGTTTGATAAGACTTCACTTGCGTTTTCGTATTTTGCCGATTCGATAACTGACTTGGCAGTTGCGTTTCTTGTGTTTGCTCGGCAAACATCAATTGTTTTTTCGATACTTTCTTGAAGAGCTCTTGCTCTTGACGAGCCCTCCACAATAAGGCTTCGCTTGAGTGCCTCTGCAAGTTCTTCTGTCTTCTTAATAAACTTGTCACATTCGTTTTCTTTAAATTTCAGAGCCAATAAGTCTCTTGCAACTTCTTTTGAACTTTTTGGTTTGATGTGTTTTCTCAATGCTTCTACTATTTGATCCACTCTTTCCAGATTATCTGGCATACATTCCATTGGTTTTGCACACATTCTAGACTTAATAAAAGGTAGTAAATGTACCCTGTTTTGCTCTTCACATGCTAGCTTCACAAGTTCAACATCAGCTAAAAATGTTTCCAGTTCTAGTGGGTCTCCCTTATATTTGTAGCTGATTATGCTACTAGAGATTTTTAAAAAATCTGCAACTGTTTGAGGCATGTTTGCTTCTAATTGTTCTTGAATATTGTCGTCTGTAATATCTGTGTTGTCCTCACCTAACGTGTCGTTTATTTTGTCTGCAATGTCTTGTGCTTCGTCAAATTCGTCACTTGAATCATCTTCCGACCCATATTCTGTTTCTATATCAGCGCTTTCCTTTGCTTGTTCTTCGCTACTTGGTCTAATACTTCTTATATCTATTGTTCTAAAAATATCTTCTGTCCATGTGTATTCTAGCTTTAGAATGTTAAATGCTCTTTTCAATACTTTTAAATGTTCTTTTGCTGATTCTGCTAACGTTTCTTTACCTTCTTCATTTGCTAATGGTACGAATTTTACTAAATATATTATTATTTGATTATAGCTTTCTACGATTTCTGTTTTATATTCGCTTAATTTACTCTTATTTTGCGTAAGTGCTCTTTTAGATTCGTATGGTTGAATCCTCTTAAAGACCGTACGGAATGTTGTCTTTAACTCTTGGAAGTGTTCTTTATTAAATTTTGACATTTAACTGATATTTGCTTATAATATGTAAACTTTTATTTTTTTCGAATTATCAAATAAGATTCATTGGTTCACTTATACATAGTACTTGATTCTTAAGGTTAAAATAGAAAATGTATTGTAATAATAAAATTGTTACTTGGGTTGATTGTCTTCTCGTTGTTTGTTGATTGACTGTGTTTGATGGTTGCTACCTTTAATGTTGTCTGCCGGTGTTTAGTATGTTACTCGTTGTGTTGATTGTAGGCTTTGTTTTTGATTATCTATATGTCTTGTGGTATCTGCGCTGCGTTGTTGCGATTTGGTCGTAAATTTACCATTGGAATTTGTTGTGTAGTATTTCTTTCATGACAATTTCTACGTAGATATGATATCACGATCACAATTATCAATGCAATGACGATCCAGAATTGTGTTGATACCGACAAAAGTTCTTTATTCTCATTTACTGGTATTGGCACTTGCACTATTTTCGTTTCTGTATGGGTATTCTTTTCGTTCGACCCTATTTTTTCACCTACTTCGTACCCTGTCAATAACATTAACGCGGCTTGTGTCGCCTTACTCCAAAAATTTGATGCCATTTTGCTTTTTTATATTTCTTAGTTCTTTCGTTAGTTCATAAATTATTAATTTTAAAATGTACTTGGTCAAATTGCTTTCGGTTAATGTTTTCTTGTGTTCCACTAGTTTCACTTTTGCAGTTAATTCTATTTTTAACCATTGTTTCTTATTAATTACACGCCGATTATAGTATTTTGTTAGTGTAATTTTGATAATTTCGTTCATTAATTCACGTTTCATTTCAACAATGCAGTTTTCAATAAGAAGAAACAGAGAAAAAAAATATTTCAAATACCGTTCCGCTTTAATTCACTCTTCACTTTCTTCTAAGTCAAGTAGACTCGACTCTAACAATTCAGCAAAATCGATCATTACTCGTGCTGTTGCACATTGTCCCATGATTAATTCACTTTTCTTCAACACTAATTGTTTTAGTAGTTCGCGTTTTTGAATAGGTCTAGTTTCGTTGTGTACTTGTTCGTATAATCGTGTAACTTCTAGCCCAATATTCCTCACTACTACTCCTAATTCCTCTAATCTTTGCATTATATCATTTAGTTCTTCCATTTTTAACTTTATGTCATTTCACATTAATATTGTATGGAAAAATGTATAAAAAAAATTTTATTGAAATTCAAAAAGTTTTTATTTCGTACAGCACTATTTCACGCGTTTGTTTAATACGAAAAGGTAAAAGAAAATTTTCGTTCACCCCTATTTTCTGTACCCAAACTACCTTGATAGATAATTAGAGCAGAAATAGTGAAAAGTTTTTATTTTGTTCCACCCTAATTCATTTCAATCAGCTGTTGTCTTTGAAGTTCAATGTCAACTTTGTTCATTTGTTTTATTTTCGATAGATGTCATCTTTTAATTATTCATTAAGCTTTCTAACGGTTTTCATTTATTCAAAATCATAATAATAATAATTTCATTTAAAATTTAAAATCACTATAACGGACAATTCAATGTAAAGTCACTTTGTCAATTATGCGATGTAAGCGAAAACGTGCCGATATAACAAACAATGTCTCCTTTTTCATTTCATTCTTCACTTTGCGTTTTGTACTTTATACTGTTCCTTCTTCTTTTTCACATATTTTCACTTTTTGTATTTTTCAGTTTTTTTTTTTTTTTTTTTTTAATTTAATAAATTAAAAAAAACACTTTTATTTTATACTTTCTTCACATTGTATTTATACACTTTACATTCATTGCTTTTCTCTAACTTTTATTTTATACTTTCTTCACATTGTATTTATACACTTCACATTCGTTGCTTTTTTTTTTAACTTTTTGATCAGTTATTTTTTTCTCACTATTTTAGTTCTTTGGGCGTTTGTTTTTTTTTTCTCTTCTTATTAAAACAAATCTTCCAAAACTCGCCATATATTATATGTTGTTAGTCTATTTGTATTAGCTTAGCTTAATTATTACTTGCCTCGGGTGTCAGGTTACACTGTAAAGAGGAACACAAAGTAAATGATACAACCGATCTGTTTGAGCGTTACGTGCGAACTAACTGTTCTTTATTCAAATTCAATTACGCATGTCACAATGCATTAATTCGTTAAGTGCACGCTTGCACTACAATTGAGAATAAAAGAAAATTACAATGCAAATATATATATATATTATATATGAAATACCATTTGATTAAAAATTATCCTCGATGCCATCTACATCTGTTGTAGTTGTTGTTATCGATGCTTCTGATGTTGTTGCGGTAGTTGTTTTTTTATATTGTTAAAATTGTCTGCAATGAGTTTTCCTGTAGCGATCAAGCCAGTACCAACTCCTACACCTGCGAAAAACCGAGAAGAATGTCGAAGAATAGCTGATCGAATTCTCGATTGAACACCATGTACACTCGGGTCAATACGTCCTCCGCTGAAAGTTTGTGCTGTTGCTTCGTTTCTTACTGTGTCAATTAACGGTTGTAAATCAACATTCTTAAGTGTACTTTCTCGCATCATTTGAGACGTTGCTGATGATGACGATGATGAAGTTCGCGAGCGTGGACTTGCGCTACGTGATGACGCTCTTATAGTTTGCGAACGTTGAACTTTAGCTGCCGTTGTTGCTGCACCTGTTGCCGAAGAACCTGGTGCTTCTATTTCTTTATTACATTTGAGCAACAAAAAAATTGCGAGAATAATGAAAATATGCGACGTGAACATGTTTTAATATTTCAAAAACTGAATTTATTATTCACGATCTGCGAATATTTATACTAGTATATCTAGGTCATATAGTTTTGAAATAATAGATTTTATTTCCGTCATATGAATATTCTTATTTTTCATTCGAATAGATTCGTCTATCAATAATTTGAGTCTATCGCAAAGTTCATTGGGGTTCAAATCAATCAATACGTCTATCGACGTTATTGCGTTGCAACCATTGTTCAAAGTTGGCTTTATCGATGGATTTACATTTCCTTCTTGTTCTAGTCTATTCATACGTGCTTCTTCAAATTTTTTCTTGATAACATTTTGCGTGACAGATTTAGACATAATCTTATTTAACCCACTACTGTTTTCACTTCTTTCTTGACCTTCCATATTTTATTTTTTTTTTTGAAGCGAAAGTCGTTGTATGTTTATCGTTGAAATGCGTGATTAGGTTTATTTCATGTACAGTATACACGCTACTTTATATACCTTGTTTTTATTTTCTTTCATTAAATCAATTCTGTTGTTCTTTTTCAATGCAATACAAATCATAAATATAATCCTGGATAATTTCAAAAATTAATTTTTCGACCAATTACTTTCCGAGTTTCATATTTTGTTTTTAATATTTGCTTGTAAAAGATTATCTTAAAGAAAAAAAACCAATTTTGTGAAGCATTGCTTCTGTTCTTTGTTTTCTTAACTCAAATCGATATCTATCTGCAGCTATTCTCATCCAATAATTTTTGCGTGCTTCATGATATGCGAATGTCCATACATGCATATGCAGGATTTTAACGTTGGGATCAAAACTTACAATTTTCATCTTTGAATTGTATTTTCTATTTGTCTAAAAAAAATTAATTTAACGATTCAAAACGTTCTTCGTTTCTTTTAATTGATTTTTTTTTTCGTTCGTTTATCAAAACATCAAAACATGCGTTGCAAATAATATCACTTGATTTAAATATACCACTTTTAACACGAGTAAGGAAATCTTTTGTCTTTTTAATTTCACTACACATAGCACATGTAAAAAACTGACCTATCGATATTAAATCACCATCGAGCAGAATAGACCCCATTTTTTTTTGCTTTTTAATATTATGGTAAAATAACATTCAAAGATTTACAAGATGTAGTTGTTTCGAAATCAATGAGACGTTTAAAGACTGAACACGATTTGCATGCGCATATATCCCTTTTTGGGTCACATCTAACATGTTTTTTGATTGTGGTTGTAAGAATGTTATTACCGTCAATTATGAATGGTGAAGTCTTTAGAAGACCGAATGCACTCACTTGTCCAATGGTTAAACTACTGATTAACTCTTACTCCACTGTCATTTCTTTTCTCCCAAGTTGCGATTGCTTGTGTGGATGAGAGTGCATTTAAATTAAATGATTTAATTGACACATAAGATTTTTGTATTCATAGTGTGGAAAATGTAAACGTTTGTAGTTAGAAAGACTGAATACTGTCAAACAGAAACGTAATCCATCTAATGTTTGAAATTCACGTATACGACAAAGACTTCCGCTAAATGCATACTCTTTCATTGTTGGTACACGTTCATATAAACGATAACAAAAACATATGTCCATTTTGTTTCAACTTTTTAGCTTACTGAACTTATACCACCTTATGAGTATGACAATTTCATTACAACTGATTGTACATGATGTTAAAACTATATATATATATATATAACTTATTTGATTATTCTTTTTTGAACATTTTTTCGGAGATTGATCGTAGTGAATAATTGGTGTTGTTTATCACATCATATGTCAAATGTTCCAAATACTTAGGCAGTGTCTACTCCACTAATTCAAAATCATCCAAAGCCAAAATAAAGTATTGAATTTGCATCACCATAAATGTCAAGAAATATTTCTTGCATCTTTCATTTGAAATTACATCATCTAATCGTTTGTTCGTAGATGCAGTGAGTCTTACTTTTTTTAAATCCACATTGTTCTTTTCTCAAATTTATATTTTGTTCAATTTCATTAATAAACCATTCGTTATAATTCTCTCTGAACTTAAAAAATACATCGGTCATGTCTTGGTATGCACATGTTGTATTGTTGACTGCATTCGTGAAAATTTCAGTGCATTTCTTGTATCCGCTTTTATTCTTTGTAAACAAACAGCTCAATTCTTTAAAGAGAATTTCATATTTTTCTTCCGACATTGCACAGAAACACATCTATTTTTGATGATGGATAGAAGAAAACTAACTGAATATGTTCATAAAAAACTATATTTTATGAGTTTTTTGAATACTTTGTTCTAAGTATTAGTATTTTCATATTATACAAACGATTGCAAAGACATGTGTTCATTTTTTTTTTTTTTTTTTTTTTATTTACTCAGACTGTGTATCATAACCAGAGATCTCGTTGCGTTGACTCGAAGACAATTTGCATGCAAATTATAGTGCGGCCAATGGATTGCGTGTTAGCCCATCCCGAAGCAGAGCTGCGTAAATTGCAATGACATAAATTCTATTTTTTGTATACGATGCTTGTACTGCTTTGTTTGTAATGCGCAAGCTTGCGGTGACCAGCAATCAATGGCTAATTGATGTGCATTACATGCAAGACAATATAAGAAATTATTTCATTGCGTGCCTATCATAACATTTGGAAATAAACTAATTGCTTACAGTATTATGTTATTAAATTTATACGGAATGTAATCTAAAAGAATTTAATCGAGTAATTCGCTCTCTGGAATCCATGAATTGTATTTCGTATCGAAACCAAGCCATTTCACGTACACCTGTCCATTATTTCGACGTAAGATCTTCTCCACAAGGTACTCATTAGGATTTTTAACGTGTTGCAGCTCTTCAGCGTACATTGATCCTTGGATTTCTTGGCCTTGATAATCTTCCAGCAGATATGTGATGGGGTCGGTGTTATACTGAACTTTTCTAACATGGAAAACTGCGGTGGACCAATTGGGTGTGTAACCCTTATCGAAGGTAGCTCGTTGATCACTCAATCTCACGTAATCACCCACTCTAAATTTAGCTGTTCGTCTTTTGGAATATTCTCGTTTGTAGTTGTAGACGGTATCCAGAAGTTGTTGCTCATTTTCCGGCGACACTTCATTCGGTTTCATTTTTGTCGTTCTATGTCTGATGAAAATGGGAAGAGAGGGAAAGAGAGTGTAATTTTACTCGATTTTTTTTTCATGCGTCACTTACCGTGTGTTATTATAATCATCGATAATTTTTTGAAGAATATTAAACCATTTGCTCGATCCTTGTAAACTAAATTGCATGTACAATTTTCGTTTGATTGTACGAATCAAGCGTTCAACAATGCTCGCTTTTTTGCTACTGTATGTAGAATAATGATTAATGTTGTCATATTTTGCAAGTAACTGCTTCATTGTTGCGTTGAAAAATTCTTTTCCATCGTCAGTTTGTAAATTTCGAATGCGTTCTCCCACTTTTTTCAAAATTTTTTCCATTGCTTCAGTTGTAGTCTTTGCTGTTTTGTCTTTCAGTGGCTCCTGGCTTTTTTTGAGAATATATCGATGGCAATCAGTATGTATCGGTACCCACGATTATTTCCTTGAAACGGTTGCATTTCAATAAGATCTGCCTGTAATGTATCAGCAATACCACGCATTGAATACTTGCGTCGCTCGAAATTTTTTCGAGCATAACGATGGATTTCTTCAACGATTTCCTTTTTAGTCATTTTTACTGGTTCATATATTAGTAATTATTAATTGATGCGTTGAAATTTTTCTGCTTTTATAGACGAAACATTTAGACGCATCTTTCCACAATTCCATCAAGAGGTGAATATGTAAACTCGTTATCGTATATAATGAGACAATAAGCAGTTACTCCCTTTGGGAAATTTGCTTTTGCTTTTATTTCTAATCGGATATCAACCGTACCATTTTGTATCGATTCATCCGATTGTGAAACATCAAATGGGAACATAACATTTTTCTGGAATTGACCGAAATCGATAACAAACTGGTTTAAATTTTCAATGTTGTTATAATATGATGATTGAATATTAGCATAAGCCTCATATAGTTCGGAATAGCTTCCATTTGATATGTCCAGTTCGTGCATATGATATGGATATATGTTTGAATTCAAATATAAACGCACACTCCTTATTTGCAAAGAGTTGAACTTTGATGCATCCGCAGTCTTATTTTCATTTTTATTATGTTGAAATCCAACTAAAACATATCTGGGTTTATGCAAATGTGTTACAGTTTTCACTGCCCATATATGATTCGATGTTTCTGGTAATTCGGGATACTCATACATGTCCCATGATCGATATTGTACTGCAAGTCTTTTGTTACTTGTCAGAAACTTTTGCATTTCCAATTTTACGCCATCTGCTAGCGTTATGTAGGGCATCTTCATTCTACTTTATTCACTTCTATTTCTACGCTAGCGTCTGTTGCAGCTGTTTTTCCACCCCAAGTAGCATTGATGCTATTTCGCGATTGTTGACGCTGGTCAAGTAAAAGTCTGATTTGCTTCTACTCCAACCAGTGGATCGTATAAAATACACACTGAAGTCTTTATTAATAATCATGAACTTATATAGCTAACAAATAAGGAAGCATTATAACCTATTTACAATAAATAAACAAGTCAATGCAACTAATGTTTGTTAAACAATTCAATTAAACTGCTTATTAAATATTAAAAGATTTAGGTTGACCTGAATTAAACTGTTGATTCATTATTATTCAAGTGATTTAAGTTGACCTGAATTTGTTTACTACGTAAACATTCTCCCGTCTCAGAAGGAAAACGTGAGCGAAAAGTTGAATGAAATTATTAGGGTTTACAATCTTGAAAAATTAATCTGTACATTAAATGGTAAAAAAATCAAAATTTTAGAAATCTATATATATTATTACTATAATATATTCTTCGGCATGGCGAAGGAAATGAGAAAAAGAAAAAAAAAATATATATATATATACACAGAAAAAATTCCAGCTGGAATTTTTACCAACCCTGCGTTGGAAATGCAATGATTTCAGAATAGTTTGTCATTTGTCCAACCATGGTTGGAATTTGACATATTCCAGCAGTTGTTGTTCAAGTGACATTTCAGTTTATAGCATAGGTTCTCACGTAATAATCCGTAGAGTTTTTGAAAAATGTCGATTTCTCGATGAAACTTTCATGAATTAAAAAAATGATTGCGGCATTGGATTCGGTATTGAAAATCAATTCAAATTTGCGTAGCGTGGAGGGCGGAGTGACCCTAGGGGATCAAAATAACCCCAAAAGAGGTAAAATTCAATAACACGTGATTTTCGGCCATATTTTCTATGAAAACACATAAAACTATATGTTGCCAACTGATAGCCAATTGAATTCTGACCCCTGGTTGGGTGGGACTAAAGGGGGTAATTTTGTTGAAACACAGTTGACACAACACCGCTTAACGCACACATTCACACACTGACGTCAAAACTATAATATATTTCTATACTTATAGAAATAGTATGCCATCAGAATGGGAATAAGGTCTATATTACAATCTCTGTTGGTACAGGTAACTTTCAGATTATTTCATTTATATTGAAAACCACAGGTTGTGTGTGATAATACATGTTGTGTTTTTTCAAATAGGAACTCAAATATTTCTTGCTCGAAAATGGTTGCCGAGGAGTTTTCATTGAATTTGAAAAAGAGGGAAATAACAAAACCTTATGTGATGACAGTATAGACTTTGTGGTCGATAAACTCATGGATTTCATTAACTCAAAACACAGCCTGTACAAATCGGAAGAGATCGAAGAAATTTGCAAAGCAGCAAACAAAATTTTTCCGTGCATTTCGATGGTAGTACCGTAAAAAGCATATTACATTCAAAATTTTCATAAATTTTTTTTCCAATTTAGGAGCATTTGTTTGCAAACAAAAAAGGTGTCATTTATAATCGAGTACATTATTTGAGATACAAAAAACCACTTCGTAATGCAAAAAGAAAGCAATTAACTGAAAATGGAGATAGCTTGCCGGGCGGGAGAGTTGCTGTTGATGTTGAAAATGAAATTGACGAGCTCGAATTTTTGCTATATTTCAAGACTTGTCTCGTTGACCGGGACCTTGAAATTTTGAAGATAAAACTAACACAAACCATTGAAATGCGTGAAAAACTTATAAAAAAAAAGGATACCAAGTTCCATAAGCTGTTTCCCTTTTATTTCATTCAACCAAATCTGGTGAGTTACTTCAATAAACCATAGAAACAACTTTCAATGAATCCATATTATATAATGAAATGCATTTTCTCCTTTTTAGATCTTATTTGATTATGAAATTCGAAATAAAGCACTCGATTCAACTGCCTTGTTCAAAATTTGGTCGAAAATAAAGCCTCATGTTATAACCAATCTTAATGCGGCTTTGCGAGATGAATGCTTGGGGTACTTAAATGAAGATATCGGCTATTTTTTGGCACTTTTGAAGCTGTTGATTCCGAAAAATGCATCATTCAATGACATTGTTCGAAAATTCATCGTATATTCCGACGTAAGTTCCCAAATTGAATTGCCTTAGCTCGATTTGCCTTTTTTGATGATGATTTTTTTAACTGACTTTAGAAAATTCAAGATGATCCGATGAACAGCATGGACAAAACAAACCAATTTCCGTACTTGATTGCGCTTGGTGAAAAAAAAGCAGAGATCAGATGTTTTTATCTCGCTTTTGAACAACAACTCATTCTCGTAAGAGCACAGAATTCATTGAATTCAAAAAAAAGACTTAGAATCAAACTAATGCTTCTAATCATTTTGTTGTTTTAGGTTCCCACTGAATTCACGTTTGAATCAGTCTTCGACTTGTTCTTCAAATCGCATCACGTGTTCAACATAAAATATCACATGAATTTGAAAAATTTCCTAACATTTTTCGAGAATTTTATCTACGGAATCAATGAGTCAAATGTGTCCGCTAACGTGGCTAAATTAGCCAAAAAGATCATACCAGACGAAGTCTAGTAAACTGCAATCAAACCAAACGGTTCTGTGATTAAACGAGACAATTTTTTTTAAATAATATGATATACATTTTAAAATATTTTGAACTTTAGTATATATAGTTCGTTCTCAAAGTTATGTTTTTTTTTTTGTTGTTCTCAATAGGAAATGTAAGTATTGAGAATGTAATTTTCGAACGATTTGATCTGTAAAAATGGAACTAAATACCTGAAAAAATGGAACTAAATAAGTTTTCATGCTTGAATAAATAAAAATAACAACGCAACGAATTCATTTGAAGTTTGTGTATTTAATTTGATTTCATTTTAAAAATCGATAACGTATCTGCAATTACATAAATATTTCCTTGAATCATTTTCTTTTCACAGACTTTGTTTTTTTTCACACTTTCAAATTCAACAATTGAAACCTTTTCTATAGATTGGAGTTTCACACTATTTAGGAATGTTTCATAGCTCTGAATTTCATAATCTTTTTCGCAAAGGAACAAAAATGTATTTGATATTGATAATATGATATGAATTTCGGAAAAAACGGTTGACGATGCAATTAAAATGCCTTTTTTATATTGGCGATCATTGACTTTCAATGATTTTATAACAGATGAACCTTGAATAGTTTCATTTGAAAATCCTAGTGCTTTTATATTTTCATAAAATTTCTCAAAATCGTTTGATTCGATGAATGGAATGCAAGGGGCAAATCACTCTATAAATTACTTTGCAATTACTAACAATTTGACTGCAATTACTCCATACACCTGCAATTACTTGACATTTGCAATTTCTTTTTATATGGACTAATTTCAATGACAGCCAGAAGTTATTTCAAAAATACAATGTGTAAATTCATGACAAATCTATGCTTGACATTGAAAAGAAACTATTTTTTCTTATTTAAAAAAAAAATTTGATAGGAAAGTGTTTTTTTTATTACAAAGAGGCCAATTCGGAATGTCACATTTTTGGACGATTATAGAAAATGATTTGTCTATGGACATTTCATTTTCCATTAAAAATGCAATTGAGTAAGCTCTATTTTATATTATCTTACGGTAAAATTCTTAGAAATCGCTTAATGTAAATGCCTGTATTTTAGTTTGGCAGGATTTGGCAATGCGTTATCATTCAAAAATATTGGCGAAAAAGAGATCACTGATATAGAAAACTACATGAAAGAAAATTCATTATCTACATTCAAATTTCGTCCAGGAGATGTTAAACTGATTTTGGCCTTAGTCACTCATGTGAAAAAAATCGTAGATGGCAATGGCAATAATACTGGACTTGCCCATTTTTCAAAAATAAATACGGAAAATTCTAATTCATTACCTGAAAACAAAAAAATTACTGAAACCAAAACACATTATTTTCTTAAAAAGTTATTGTTGGCTGCAGATAGAAATTCCCAAAGAGAGAAAGGTGGATATAGATATGACAATGATGTTAAATTATATGCATCTCATCTTCGAATGCTCGTTGGTGCTTTGGCTTACGAAACATTACAAAAAACTCTTGAATGCTGTTTACCTTCTTTGCCATCAACAAACAGATATATTCAATCATCGGGATGTAATGTTACTGAAGGCATATTGAGACATGAAGAATTAGCCATTTACCTTGCTGAACGTTCTCTTGAACCATTTGTCTGTCTTTCGGAAGATGCCACACGAATTTCCGGCAGAGTCCAATATTGCTCCAAAACAAATCAACTCGTAGGTTTTGTTTTGCCGTTAAATAGTGAAAATGGTTTACCTATACCATTTGTATATCCTGCTAGAAATGCCGAGGAAATATTAAATCATTTCACCAAAAACAATTCAATTGCATCTTTTCTCAATGTTATAATGGCAAAACCAATTGGAAATGCTCCGGCCTTTTGTCTCCTAATTTATGGGTCAGACAATAAGTATACCGCACAAGATGTTGCTAAACGATGGAAACATATTACTGCGCTATTATCCAAAGTAAAAATAAGTGTTCTCACCATATCATCTGATTCAGATCCAAAGTACAATGCTGCGATGAGAGAATTGTCCAAATTAGGTTATAAAACCAATCTCTATTATTTTTCATGTCTTAGTAATACAAACGGCCCTTTTTTCATCCAAGACACAATACATATCGCAACAAAATTGCGAAATTTTTTGCTTCGAACAATTGGTGATAAGAAGCTAGTGCCATTTGGAAATGGATTCATTCGTATTGCGCATCTTTTCGAACTTTTACACATGTTTCATAAGGACAAGCATAAACTTACCATTTCAACTTTGAATCCGAAAGATAGACAAAATTTTCAATCAGTGCTTCGTATTTGTAATCAACAAGTCTCAAATCTATTAAGAGATTATGTCATCAATAGTCAATCAACTATATTGTTTTTACAAATAATGCGAGACGTTATTGATAGTTACATGGACCACACATTAACACCATTACAACGCATACGAAAATTGTGGTATTCAATTTTTTTAATCCGAATTTGGCGGCAATTCATTTGCAATTCAAAAAATTACACATTGAAAGAAAATTTTTTATCTGCAAATTGCTATATTTGCATTGAATTGAATGCACACGCTTTGGTTTTGTGCATGATATTTTTGAAAAGAATAAATAAACCAGAATTATTTAAACCCTTTTTGTATGAAAGTCAGCCATGCGAGAACTTGTTTAGACAGCTTCGATCAATCAGTACTGTGTTCTCCACGGTCACAAATTGCTCAATGAAAGAAGCCACTGCGAGAATTTCAAACATTCAATTTCAAAATAATATAATACAATCCACATCACCGCAATTTGTATATCCTCGCTTAAAAATATCATCTTTAGATCAAAATAACCTAACACTTCCATCGGCAGATGAGATACACAAAGAAATTCTATTTTGTCAATCAACAGCAATTGCAACAGCAAAAAAAATTGGACTGATTAAGTCGAATTCAAAAATACAGAGCTACGAGTGTAACATCAAATCTTTTAGTTCGACGACCGCTTCAAAACTAAAAACTGTAAAGGAATTACACGAATGCGTCACCATTTTGCATAAGCTTCCGTTCACCGCAAGCGATCTTAAGAATATACAATTGAAAAATTATTCCAACAAAATCGATACAAACAATATCAGCTCGACTGGATCGTATGTCAAAATAAAATTAGCCAATGGAAAAATCATCGTTGTCAAAAAAACTTCATTGTGCTGGCTGCTTGCGAATGAATGCAAAAAACTCAGCAGTGACCGGCTCTTAAGAGTAATGACACCAAATGGAAGCAATGTAGCATATCAAATAATAAAAAAAAAATATAATGGGCCTGTGTTTCAATCAAAGAAATGCATGAACAAGAACAAACGAAAAATGAGAAAAATTTAAAATAATGTTTTATCGTTTATTATTTCTCAATAAACAAAGTTGCTTTGTTTCGGCTTACATTTATGTTTATGTTTATTTTTATTCTTTTGTTATGAATTCTGCCGCCTTAAAAATACAATGTGTGCTCATATCGGTCAAGCTGTCGTAATGGTTGTACACTGATTCACCATCGATATTAATTCCCAACTGATATGCAATAATGATCGTGCATGTGTATTGCTTATCGTTAGTCCCTTGAATCATATTACATGCTCCATGTTCCTTACAAACAACTACATTTACATTGTATATATTTGAAATGGCTTTGATAGCCTCGAGTCCACCATGCTGTCCAGAACGTGCCAAAACGAGACGAACAAACAATTTTTTATCTTGATTCTTAGTAATACGCTCTTCCAATATGCTCTCGTACATATTGAAATTTTCAGGCTGTAGAATGTGATCGACAACAGTCTTTCTTAAATTTTTAATCATACATTTATGTTGGTTACTTGTAATTTCATTTGGCCATAGTTGATGAGCGAGTGCACTGAACAAGCAATTGCCGTCTGGTTCAGTCGCTACTACAGTGAGAGTATTAACTGACTCTTTAAATTTAAATTGCATAGATTCCTGCTTATCACCATTTACCAAAGTAGCTGCCACCATTTGCTGGATTTGTTCAGACATCTGATTAAATAGCGAGTTCACATCTATTTGAACGGTAACGCTCACAATTGCAACCGAAGTATCAAACGAATGACTAATTGGTTCGATTTCATTTGTTGATCCAATTTCTTCTGATTCACGTTCACATTCAACGAATTTTGTGTCATTTGCTTGATTGTCAACAAATAAATCTTCATCAATCGATTGCACATTTGTCTCAAATACATTAGACGATTCATGTTTTTTTGATCGATTTGAAAATAATGAGTGTTGTGATTCCAAGTGTTTACTGAAATTGGATAGCACCCAAAAACCTGATCGTGCATTTTTTCGCGAGTGATAATAAACACGTTTTGGTGCTTCATTTTCATCGTGGCATAAAGTGCAAATTATTTCACCATATCTTCCGTTCGGATCAACTTTAATCAAATTTTCGGTGAAATTTGAAACATCCACACCATAGGATTTCATGCAATTAACGACTTTTTCGAAAAGTACAATGGCCAATTGGCGATGATTCGTTTTGACGATCGATGCAACAGAGCTATGCATTTGACATCAGAATCAATTCTGGTTTGCGCGAGTTAAAGGAATGGTTCATGTACAAAGGAAAAATAAAACAATAATGCAAATTTCAGTTGGACAGAGTTTCGTCTTTATTGAATTCCTATTGATTACTGAACACCCGAACAAATGTGTTTACTTTATTTATACTAATTTTCATAATGCATCAAAGTTGTTTCTGTTTACATGTTTAAACAGTAATATTGAAATGGTGAATGACCACCCGAGCTGAGTAGACATATCTTAGGTTTTAAAGTGCATTTGTTGTTACGAAACGAATGTTTCGGTATCTTATTTCATAAACAACTAAATTATGCTACATATGGTTTTCTGCTCCGCAAACCGAATGAGTGTTATTTGACAAAGGTCACTTTTACATTACATATGGTTTTCTGCTCTGTAAACCAAATTGGTGTTACTTGACAAAGGTCACTTTTACGTTAAACTAAATTAGCACTTCTTATATTATGAAAAGAACAGATTGTTAACACATTTTTCTAGATGAATATTGAACTGAAACTATTGAAAATTGTATGAATGATTTCACTTGAAATATCATCTTATGAAATGACAAATTGTTAACACATGAATATTATATTGAAAACTATTGAAAATTACTTAAACGATTTTACTTGGAATTCACTTATGATTTCTAAAACTGAAAAAGATATTTTGAATTTGATTTCTCTGAATTTTGTTTAAGTGATTTTGAAAAGAATTTTGAATTTCTTTGAATGTCAACTGATATTTTAACTCGCGCGCCATCTCATATCGAAGCTGTGAGTCAAATTCACAAAAATTTATAAAAAAATAAAATAAAAATATAAATAAACGAAAAACAAAACAAATCAAATCAATACATGATTAATTCAAACCAAAAATAAAATTAGCACAAATAAATAATTAATAAAAACAATATTTATTTTGAAAAAAGAAATAAAATTAATTTCGTCATGTTCACATAAAGTATACACATTTTTTTTGTTGTGAAAACTGGGAAAACTGTCTGTCAAACTGTCAAACCAAGCATCTGTCAAACACAGTGTTTACATTTTTCATATATATACATAACAATCATAACAATTAATTTGTTGTTGTTTTTTGTAAAAATGGTAAATAATCTAAATAATTTAAATTGTGAATTTCTTTACATCGTTCAGTATTTACAGCAAATAATGTTGACATAATAACCATATTAAGTATATTAACCATATTAACGTCAAAATACTGAACGATGTAATGAAATTCACAATTTAAATTAC
>JAQOWM010000683.1:552500-697973 GCA_029041755.1 Resseliella maxima | reverse complement strand
CAATTTCAATATTGAAAATTATTGCATTAAAAAATAATACTTAGCTGTCAAATCTTTACTTTTTAATATACAGGATCAATAGAAAAAGTTCACATTAAATTATCCAAGAAATCTCACGAAAGAATAAGACAACAGAAATGAAATTCATTATAAGCGGTTGTTTAGCGCTCGTGCTTGCGCTTAAAATCATCACGGCTTTTGAATTTTCTGAAAAAACAGAAAACACCGGATTCGTTTTCGCACAAATCAATCGAGCTCGCGTATCATACGATTCATTTACCTTAGTATACCACATTGATCTTAATGGATACCTTGAAATGACCGAAATGGTTACGAAATGCATCAATGAATTGGAACGCTTGTTAACTACATAGATGCATCGAATTGCATGCTAATTATCAATAAATTACGAGATCATCTAAAACACATGACTGATGATGAACTTGGAATAAACACATATCGAATTACTCTACGAAAAAAAAGAGGACTAATTAATCTTGGAGGTAAAATACTTCATTATCTCTTTGGTCTTATTGACCGAGTATACTGACCGAGTATACAAAGTTCAAATTGATCAATTACTTTTAATACGCGAATCGTTGACACTTAATAATAAAACGTATGTTGAAATAAAAAGACTCGTTAATGAAACATTAATCAAAATACACGATTTGAATCAATTCACATCAACGAGCATAAAAAAACTTCAATTGGATGAAAGGCTTTTGGAACTATCAGATGTTGCACAACTTTTGATCAGTGAACACCAACGTTATTCGGACCAAATTCTCAAGAATCTCGAGAATACACTATCTGGAAAAGTTTCACAGCTTATTCCAAGCCAAGCATTGAAGACAGATATCCTAAGTCTTGCAAAGTATTTAAATGATAATCAAATGCTTCCAATGAACTTAGAAAATGAAAACGTTTTGCATATCTATCGATTCACCGAGCGGCTTTGGTCGATACCACGATGCTCATCGAACTTACACTTCCAGTTGTAGAAAGAACTCAATACACACTTTATCGTACAATTCCTGTACCATTTAAGATTGGTGATCAAACGTATATTACCACGTCAAAATCACGACTTTTTATTCTAAGCGACGATATGAGCGAATACATACCGATTGAATCGGATGAGTACACACACGCCATTAGGAACCGAAATAATGAACTCATTTTTAATCCTATACAAAATGCTCATTTCACCAGTGACGATTCTTGTGAAATGAGCATTCTTCTGAATCCCACTAATGTGATGAATGCGTGTAAAACTCATCTTATTCCTGCAGCAAACTATTTTGTTGCAATCGACCCAAATATGCTCTATTACATATACGTCGATAAATTGGTAAAAATTCGTGAGGAATGTCGTGGAAAAACAACAACAATTCATATCATCAAGTCTAATGGATACATTCAATTGGACAGGAATTGTCGCATCAATACTGATAAAATAAGTGTTCGTCCACATTTGAATACGCGAATTAACTCAACTTCAATTATTAAGCTTCCTGAATGGAGCCAAAATGTCACGATAAACACATTCAAAGATATGTTCAGCAAAATTTCGTTATCAGAAACGTTCAATGATAATTTTGAGAAAAATCACCTGATTCAAAACCACGAGAGCGAATACAGAAAACTGATTGATGAAACCAACGAATTACTTAAGCGTCATGAGTATCATGAAAAATTGAAACAAATACATTTCGATGATATCAAAACTGGCCTGATTTCATCATTCATAGCCATTGTAGTTACCATGATAACCATTTTCATCATTACAATTATCTTATACAAACAATTCTACAGCTTGTCAACTTGGCGAGCATTAGCATCAAAGTTTGAGGAACAAGCAGACCAAATTCCAAAAATTTTCGTTCGTGACATTTATTCTAGATCACCAAATTGATGTTTTTGAAGTTTATCAATTTATTAATAAATAGCTTATACTTATATCTTTATTAATTTTTTTCTACTAAAATATTAGCCGATCTACGGTAAAAAAATCATGCATACATGTCAATTTGTATATTTGTAAGCTATTTTTAGCTTCTTATTTTTTAACATTTTTCAATAAATCAGAATAAACATAAAGTTCTCTAAATATGAATAATATAAACAAAGACGTAGATATTGTTGAGTTCGATTTATTCACTTGGATTTATTAAATTTGAATTTTATAATCTGACAATGAATGGATTGGATTTTTTTATTAGTTTTGAAATGTACTTTCTAAGTATTTTTCGAATAATAATTCTCAGAAGTAGCGATTTACTACTGAATAGTCATACTGATTTCAAAACATCAATCAAAATTACACTTTATTTGTTTTTTTTTCAAAAATTTCGGTACTGCGCGAAAATTTCAGCACCAAAATCGAAATAGGTACCATTAGTCAGCACTAAAATAGCACTAAATTATAGGCTAAATTTGATTTCGATATGACCAAGAATTGGGGTGGCTCCCATACAAATTCTCGAAAATGACATAATTTTTTTCTAAAAAATTTCGGTGCTGCGCGAAAATTTCAGCACCAAAATCGAAATAGATACCATTCGTCAGCACTTAATTAGCACTAAAAGATGGTATATATGACTCACTAGCACCAAATTCGGGGGGGGCCAACGACATGGACCTGTTTTTTGTGGCGCACAATTTTACATGAGGGGCTGTAGACGAACATTTTCCAGCCATAAACTAATTTTTATGTACAACAGTTTCTGAGATAGAGCTATTCATATTTTGGGCTGGAGCGTTACAATTTTGGCGGTTGGTTCAGAGGTTTTTTTATAAACAATTGAAATGCAGTTCTTCTAGCTATTGATTTTTATATTGCTATATTTTAATCGTTAACTAAGGGATTAAAAGGAACGATTAAAACCATTATTACGACAAAAAAATATTTGGTTGGCTCTCCATGACGCAAAATGTTCGGACTGGAGCGTTACACTAAAAAGACTGGAGCGTTATCCGTGCGATTTGCAAGTATTTGACTCTGAATCTTATGACTATGTCATAATATTTTTTTCATTAATACCCCATCAAAAACATCTTCAAACCTTCCTTATGTCAAATCAACTTGGAAAAAATTGGGTTGAATTTGTTTTGATGGCACAAAAATGGTCAGATGCAAAGGTCCAAAAAAAATTTAAAAATTTTTGATTTTCACGAAAAGAAAAAACACATTTTTGTTGAAAAAAAAAATGTTTTAAACCATATTTTTCGTGGATTTCGTCCGAGAAAACTTCTATTATTTTTTAAAAATAAATATAGTCTTCTCAGAAAATAATGTCGTGAAATGTCTGCTTGTGTTCCACAATTCGATTGTGGAAAAAAATTTTGAATTCCCACTTACAGCGAACATGACCATATATCGAAGCTGAAGTGACAGACAATTTTTTATTTTTTTTCTTTTCATTATTTTACTTGTCGTTTTTCATCTCTTCATAGCAAGTTTTGTGTAATAAATTCCTTTAGATTAAACATTGTAGATGAACAATTATTTCACGATTAAAAGATTTTGGTGTCTGTGTGTGAAATGTGAAATAATTATTCATGCACACTTAAAAGGCAATTTTATATTCAAAGAAATGCGTATTGTAGGCAAATAAAACGTTTAATATGAAACTAAAATGTTTGTCAGAAAGTTGCAAAAAATACACTTTTTTTCTTCAAAACTTTTTATTTATCCTCTTTGTTACTTGAAGTCACACTTGCACTTTCGGACATTACCATTTCCTCAACTTTGAATTCAATTTTTCTCCCACATTTTCAGTCAAAATCTCACTTGCTTCTTGTATTGTCACTTGCTTCTTGTATTCTAAACCAAAAAACTTTCTAAAGCTGATACAAACAATGCATTTTTATTCATTTTCTAGTTCTTTTTGTCTATGTTGTTCATCAATTGGATGCAACCCATTTGATTCAACGGAAATAATACAACTGTGAAAAATAGTTGAACTTTTTAAATAAATAAAAGTTAATTATATTCTAATGAATCGAAATCCCTCCAACAATGGAAAAACCGGCATACATGATAATGTTAGCGACAAACATTAGGAAAATCTGTACGGGAGACCCAATAGGACTACAAACATTTCTGGCAAATATAGAATTAATAAAAGAAATGACAGACACCAAATGAAACGCGAACTTATTAACGGTACTGACCAAATTTGTCAAATCACGTTTAGAGGGCTTGGCAGCAGAAATTGTACCAGCTGCTTCGGCAAAAATTAACGAATTAGTCAACGCATTAAAAGCAAAGATAAAACCAAACACAAGTAAAATTGTAGACGGCGATATTTTGGTATTAGGAGCCGAACGCAAAAAAAATACATGATTTCACAAAAAGAGCTTTCAAATGATGAGAGGAGCTTTCAAATGTTGATTTCAGCTGGAAAAAGTTCGTGTAATTCTTTGAAGGAAAGCATAATAGTTGCGTCATGAATTTTATGAAAAGTTTCATAAACTTAGTGGAAAATGGAACTGAAAATAATATAAAGAAATTCCGAACGGACAATGGAACTGAATATGTAACACAAGCGATGAAAAAATATTTTGATGAATTTGGTTGTAAGTACTAGCTCACATGTACATATACTCCACAGCAGAATGGAATTGCTGAGAGAGTGAATCGTACAATTATTGAGCATGTTCTATATATGTTATCTGATCATCCACCATGGGGTTATTTACTATTGAATGACTCTACCGAATGTCAAAAGTACTGACAGGTACTTTGATCAATTTGAAATGTACTGAGTGAAGACTGTGAATGTAAAATATATTCATTTACGCGTATACGAGCAAAAACCAATTTTTATTTTTCTACGAACGAACAACGAACGTTCGCAGCCAACACTACCCGCAATGTATGATCCGAAATTACTATGAGTTTGATGTGAAATAATTTGAAAAAATTTACCATAATTCATACACATTCGGCTGATATCTACTCCCAAGTATGCTTCCCTTTGAGAAAAGCTAACCATATGCGATCATAATGTATTCATTTCAAATTTTCAAAATTTACGGAATTTATTTTAAGTTAGAGAAAAGATATAAAATATCGTGTCGTCATTTCCACGACATCAGTTTTTGAGAAAATTTTAACGCAATATTTTGTGAAACAAATATCGTACAGCATCTGGAAATTATTCAAAATGAGCCTATTTCGACTGGTTTTCACGATTTTATGTGTCTGTCATTTGAACAACCCTACGTGTAGTTCATATTAATTTCAACGAAAATTGTTACTTTTCAAACCATGGTTGTTATTCCACATGACAGATTTGTTTGCTCTAATACCAACTCGCTTGAGCGCGCTATCGAAATGTCACATTTACAACCAAATACACAAATGCATTGGCCTAATCATTTTTACACAATGAAGCTTTAATTTTTTGAAACAAAAAAAAAACCGTACAAATTAATTCACACTCCCAATAACTCTTTGAACAACCTTCTCATTCTAGTTATACGAATGGATCATTATAAAGTAAATTCTTGTTGAGTCATTATTGATGAATTATACTACTCACCCTGGAATGAATCCGAGCCGCCATTTTCTGGGTCAAAATTGAGACACCCACAATTTCGTCGCTATTCCAAAAAAGTTTATTTTCATTTTTCTCAAAAGTTTCATTAAAATTCAAAATATCATAGAATATAGATAAAAACAACAACTAAAAATGATGAGAAAAAATAAATTCCATCTGACATCAGATTTAATAGTAAATGTTGATCCGGTAGAAAAACTTTTCTAGAATCTTCAGTCAAAATGCATCCATATCAGCTATTTGGAATTTTTGAGAATCATATGCATGGGAAATTTATTACGTTCGAGAAAAAGCTAAAAAAAAAACCCTCCACAAATAGTTAGAAGACAAGAAAATTAATTTTTCACATTCAACACAATAAGATAAATGAAATAGTAAAACACATTTGATTAATTTTACCATTTTATTGGCTCTTTATTCCATTTATTTGTCCATTATGAATTCAATTGAGAGTATCATATTGACCAATAAACATTTAAATCGATTCTGTAGTAATAATGATGATGATGTTTTTTTTTTTCTGTTTTTCTTTGTGTGTGTGTGTTCATCTTCTTCTTCAACTTTTTTTTTTTCTTTCAAATTGTATATAGCATTTAAAAATAAATATTTTGTTGCTTATTACTTGGATTTCGCTAGTTTAGTGAAATGATTTAAAAAAAAAAAAAAAATTGAAATTAATTCGATATCGATTCGAATGTTAAATTTCATTTCACTGTGAATTCGGTTGCACTTAAATTCTATTTTTTTTTTTTTTTTTGCGATATAATAATTAGTTTTTTTTTTCTTTCAATTTCTGTATTTATTTAAATAAATATTTTTTTTTCTTCTCATTTTTTTTTTCTTTTCTTTCATTTTCATATTATTTGTTTATTTTTTTTTTTCTCTTTTTTTTTGACTAACTAACAAATTAACTTATCTGTTTCTCTCAACACACGATGCTTGAGAGTATTGAGAGCTTTTCATTGAAATTGGTACAAATACTAATAATACAGATATATATATATATTTGTAAAAAAAAAAAAAAAAAAAATTGTAACTAAATTGTAAAAAAATAAAACTGAATGTAAAAGAAAGGAAAAAAAAAATTTGTTTATTAGCAAAACGAAAATGGACGTTGAATAAATCCAAACAAAATTGCTTTGAAATGTTGTTTGTATGTGTGTTGTTATTTCATTGATGATGGTTGAAAAAAAAAAAAGAAAATGTTTGGCCAAAAATCAACCAAATCATAGACGAACGCATTTTGAATGGATTTATCTTGTTTTATTAATTTATTATCCTGAGGCGTTCCACACGATCCTTGTGAGATACTATTCGCTATAAATGTATTTGTTTTATTTTCTTCTTCTTTTGTTTCAGTTGTTATTTTTTTTTTTTTTTTTGTTTTTGTTTTTGTTTCATTTTATTTCTTTTTGCTATTCAACAAACTCATAAACTCAAATAAAAGCTCAATACCATTTTGTTTTTTTTTTCTTCTTCTTTTTTCATGTTCATTATTGTATTTTTCTTGCAACGTTTCTGATTTTTGTTTTATCTTCATTCAAATTGTAAGTTGCATTTTATTATGAGAGATAAATTGAGATAAATGTGCCTGTGCGTTTTGTGTGAATGTATGTGTGTATGTGTTTGTGTGCTCATTTGAATTGCAATTATTACATTTTTGGCTAAATATTATGAAAAAACATACGAAATACGTCGTTAACGTTTCAAAATTAAATGAAAAAA
The DNA here is from genome assembly GCA_029041755.1 of Resseliella maxima. Classification (NCBI taxonomy): domain Eukaryota; kingdom Metazoa; phylum Arthropoda; class Insecta; order Diptera; family Cecidomyiidae; genus Resseliella; species Resseliella maxima. Next base: position 690,678 of record JAQOWM010000683.1, on the reverse strand, counting down.
AAAAAATACGTTTTTTCTTCTATTTAATCTTTTAATATAAAAATTGTACGCGGCATGTTGTTTCCATTTCGAAATTTTCCCATTCATTCGCATTACATCAACACAATCATATTTATTGTGTGAAATGGATGTTTGTATAATATTTGGAAATGTGTTAGCATGAAATGTATGATTTCAAAATGAATGAGAGCCTAAATTATGAATTCGTTTTCTTTTTTTTTTTTTTTTTTTTTTTCAAATTCGAGCACGAGAATGACATGAGAGACTTATATTTTTTTTTTATTAATTAGATATTTTCTTTGTCAATGAACATTGTCAAGTTAAATTCTGCATATGATCAAATCGATTTTATATGTGTGCTGATTAAGACTGGCCACAATAATTAAATTCCAAATCATTGCAACCAGACTCCAATCTTGGGTCAAGATTCTTGGCTAAATCATTTTTCTATTCATTTTACTATACGATTTTATTATTGGTTTCATTTTTTTTTTTTTTTTCTTTTTTATACATAGAATATCAAAACTTAAATCATCGATTGTCGTTTAACTAGCTGTTATTTCATCAATCATGGTTTATGTCACGTTTTCGCTGATTTCATATTCATTCTTTTCGTTTCGTTTCGTTTCGTTCCTATTCTTATTTGTTTTGAGTTTTTTTTTTTTTTTTTTTTTGCAAAAGAAAAAAAAAATCCTTTTCATTTACGTCATATTAAACTCGAGTGTGGAGAAACAAATGTACATTTAATGAAATTTTCACAAATTTTGTAAAAAATAAATGGCTTAAACTAAAGTTTTCTTTTTCTTTCTTTCTTCTCCTTCTTCTTCTTCTTCTTCGTCTTCATTTTGTTCATATTTTACAAGAGGTTTTTCTATTTTATCGAAAAGATATCATCGTTTCGTTTGGATCATTTGATCGAGGGTTATGATTCGAGGAAAAAAAAACCATATTTAATTGGGTGCATATGTGTGTGTGTTGTCGAGAATCTTGTGGATGTGTTTGAATTTTTTTATTTGAATTTTTCCCATTTTCTTCTCTTTGTTCCATTTTAAGATAGTTTTTCTTTCCATTTTTAGTTAAATATCACGATTTTTATTGCAATTCATCGTGATAGCTCGTTTATTCAAATGCATTTTATATGATGATGATCAGACTTGTGTTGTTTGTATATTATTTGCCCATTTAACACTTTTACCACCTGATGATCCGGACGATGATGATGCTGTTGTTGCATTTGATGAATTTAAATCATCTTTGAAATTCGATTTGATTGCTGTTGGTTTGGCGCTTTTTCGATGCTGACGAAGCAATGAACTATTTTCATCTGTAAAATGAAATTAATTTTATTTACAATTTGAACGATAATATGAAATCCATAATGATGGAATTTTTTTTTTTAAAGAAAATTTGGCAAATATAAAATGGAAAATGAAGCATTTTTTTCTTTTACATATTTTTTTTTTTTTTTTTTTTGTAATTTTTGGCTAAAATGTCGAACATTTTTCATGAAATAAAAAAAACGAGCATTTTTTTTCCGCCAAAAATCAATCATACCTGCATTGCTAATTATAAAATCAATGTCACTGGGTTCGCGTCTATTTCTCGGAAATCCATATGCTGGAATGTCCTGATCGTCATCTTCATCTTCGTCTTCATCTAAGAATGACAAATTTAATTGATTTATTGTTAGATTCTGATTGATTGATTTATATTTATTATAAAAATGGTAAAATTAGTGAACTAACCTTCTTCATCGATATGATCGTCCAGCTCTTCTTCCGATTCGAATACATTCGATCCAGATGAATTGCGATTTTGTCCATTTGCATTCAATGGCGTTGTTTCTCCATCTGTTTCTGATTGAACATTATATTTCGGTAGATAACTGTTTGGATGTTTTACATAACTTTCTGCTGGAAATGAATGTTTTAAATAGTAAAAATTCAGTAAATTTTTCAATCAAAATTTTTGATCAATAAAAAAAATTTCATTTTTTATTTCATCAAAAATGTTATTCAGTCATTAATAGACAACTATAGAATTCATAGATGATGTTTATTACCTGCTGCAAAGCGATAATCATCGCTGCTACTGTCTAATGGATTTAACGTTGGAATGGATGAATTGATTGTGAATGCGATTGATGCACGATCGCCACTCTCAAATTCCGAATCATTGTATTCGGTGTCGATTTCTTCTTCAGTGACACTTGCTTCACTTCGTTTCTGATCGCCAATTGTTCCTGCAAAAGTATGAATAGATTTATTGAAATTTTTGTTTTTTTTTTTTGTTTTTTGTTTTTCGTTTCCAATTTGTATCATATTTGTGTTAAATTTGATTTTGATTTAAATATCTCGGAAAAAATTGCAAAAATAAAACTCACTTTGCGATTGATACATTTGTTTGCATTGTGATTCGTTACTTTCGTTACTATGAAAACTAGATGAATCGGGCACTTCGCTTCCGGGCACTTCAGTGATATTTGGCAATGGATTATGGCTACGTCGAACCCAATCAGAACAATCCCAATGATATGCTTCACCATGATTTTCACTGTTTGAATCATCCATATTGGCTGCACCAGAACCAGATCCACTATTTGCCGTTGTACTAGCTGTTGATTGATATTGCATCGATGGATTTGGTAATGGTACATTTAATAAACGACCTTGTAATACACCCGATGATTTTAATGTTGCACATCGATGCTCTGAACCGGCTGTACTACTAATTGGACTTGCTCGTTTGAGATCTAAATGAAAATGAAAAAAAAAGAAAGAAAAAAAAAATTCATTTACAATTGTCCAAAAAAAGATTTTTTTTCCTTTTAAATACAATAACATTTAATGAAAAGAATTTTTTTTTTTTTTAATATAAAAAATGATGAATTTACCGTTGTTAATTTTATTGTCAGTAAATGATTGCAGTTGAAGATAATCGGACCATGTTTGTTTTGGATCGCCAGCATCTGCCGTTGAATGACCATTTAAATTAACATGTTGAATATTTCGTGTTGGTTTTCGATATTCAGGTGGTACATTTTCAAGTTCATCACCAGCCGAACCATAACTACGTAATGTATCTAAATTATTAACAAATACATTATTACATGCATATGGTGGATTTGTATCATTGCCACTGGTAAATGATGTTGGACGCTGTTCATTTCGTTGACTTATTTCAATGTTGCTCATTTTTGAATTACGTTTAAATTCACCATTGTCACGTGTTACACCAACCAATATGGCATTCTCTTTGCGTGGATCATTATTGATATTATTTGTATGCGAACGTGTTGGTCGTCGTTTACATAAGCGACACGATAAAAATATAACTAATACAAAAAATATCACAGATATACCAGATATGATACCAATTATTTGTTCCATTGGAATATTTTTTAATTTTGATGTTATTGAATTGGAGTATAATGGATCGCCACAACTGGCGCCGGTTAAATCTGGTGGGCAAATACAACGAAAACTGCCCGCCTCATTGATACATGTCGCACCACTGCCACATGGCATTTTTTCACATTCATCAACATCAATCTGAAAAAGAAAATGCATGAAATGGAAAAAATCGGTTTAATCAATTAAAAACGTAAAATAAATCAATCAGAGAATTTGAAAAAAAAAAATCATCAAAAAAAAAGAAGACCAAAAATCCAAAAGAATTCAATTGAAAGTATTAAATTTAATTAAATCGATGGAAAATGTGAAAAAAAAAAATATTCCGAAAACATACCTCACACGTTGGACCCATATAACCGCGACACATACACAATGGACCATTATCGCCTTCTTCACATACACCACCATTTCGGCATGGATTCGGTGAACAAAAACGTCCAAAATCACATCGTTTACCGGTCATTCTAGCTGGACATTCACATGTATAGTTGCCCAATAATTCAGCTCGACATTTACCACCAAATAAGCATGGATTCGATGCACATGGATCCGTATCAATAGCGCACAATTTACCAGTAAAACGTGAATGACAAACGCATTCAAAATTATCACCACCATTATCTTTGCATGTTCCACCATTCAAACATGGTGCTGTACCGCAAATGCCCAATGGTTTCAATACAATTGATGCATCACAACTAAATTCAATATTTGCGGTTCGTTTAAGTATTGCAAGTGTATTACTTGTACCGGGACTATGAATTGTTAATGGTTTTTGTGATAAATTAATATCATCCATACAACCAATAAAACCATGTTGAACATCTTCAAAACCCAATACACTTGGATGTAATTTAACTTCAGCACCCAAATACATATCACTTGATTGTAAATTTAATACACCATTTACACCGGGCGCATTTCCCTGTGCAACATGTTTACCATCAACAACTAAACGTCCACTATTACCTTCACGTTCTAAACGTATATCATGCCATTGACCATCCGATACATAAATGCTGGTCACACTAATTAAACCTTCACCCGAACCAAGATCAAAACGATATTGTACCACACCATTTTGAATTTCCAAAATGGAAAAATCAATTTTACCCGCTGCATACATTAAATTACCGGTTGGTTGTACCGTTCGTATTCGTAATGAAAATATTAAATGTTCTTCAAGCGCTTTTTTTGCAGCCGATTTTTCCATACGATATTGTATATAACTTTTTCCATTGAATGTAATTGGATTTTTTGGTACATAACAACTGTCATCGGTACATTTAATAATATCTTTGTCACAATTTGGTCCGCCAAAACCTTTTGGGCATATACAATAATAACCTTGCGGTGATAAATCGGGTATGCATGTTTTAAAACTTGGACATGGATTTCCAGCACAATCATTTACTGAATTTTCACATTTTTCACCGCCATAACCAATGTCACATCGGCAACGTGTTGTATGCTCAAAATGTGCCGTAACAAAACTGCTCATTACCGTTGTTATTGTATAAATTTTTGTAGCATTCAATTGAATTTTATCTTCACATTTACCATGATCACAAAAACGTGTTGAACATTTTGATTGAACAATTTCATCCACTGATAATTCGGTTAATTTTTCAATATCACTGATTTTACCTTCCAATAATTTACGAATTTCATTTGAACCATAATATGCAATATTATTTGGATTTAATTGATGTTTACGCACCGCAAATAATACATCTAAATCATGTTGTAATTGTCGTTTATTACGTGGATCAATTAATTTAGTGGAATTTGTCATTTGTCGTAAATCACGATTGAAACGATGATGTTGTATTGTATTTGATTCATCAATTGATGCTTGAACAGCGATAATAATAACATCTTTTAATCGTGATCCAATTGCATTTCGAATTGAACGTATAAATGTTTTTCGATGGCTTAGCACAAATGTTTCCGGTGTTACTTCGGTGAAACGAATTAAAACAGCATTTTCCAACATATCATCGGTGACCAAATCAACGGATATTTTTATAATTGCAAATACAGTAAATTTTCCATCAGAAACCGTTACATTTATCTGTTGAAGAAAAGAAACAAAAAATTTTGGTTTTTTTTTCAAATGAATTTACTAAATTGTAAATAAATGGACATCTTAAACTTACCCGATAATCACCAACATCCAATTTTGGTAACGCGTACAATGTTCCATTTGTTTTTGATATGTTAAACAAACTTTTTGGTGTATATAAAACGCCAGCCGTTTGTGCTAAATCAAATGTTAATGTATCATATTGATCTTGATCAGTGGCCGATATTGAACCAATTGCACCACCTTGGAATACATCACCAAATGCATTTATTGAAATATCTTGTGGCACAATTACTGGTGGATATTGTGATTCTTCAATCACTTTAACGGTAACCCATGTATCCGAATGCAATAATGGTGTTCCATTATCAAATACGCGCACTTGTACCGTATAACTATCTTTAACTTTGTGATTGAATCGAGTTGCCGTACGCAATGTACCATCTTGATGTACAACAAATGCAGATTCTTTTGTTATTATATCAAATGTAAATGGTTCAGCATTTGGTGTTGCATCCGCATCAGTTACATCAAATTGTAACAATATATGACCAATTTGCTTATCTTCTTGTACAAATGCCGTATAATTTGGTTGTGTAAATAATGGCGGATTATCGTTTGCATCTGATATTTCAATATTTAATAAGACATATGATGAAAATGTTGGTTCACCATTATCCATTGCTTCAATTTCTAAAACATAACTTGAAATTGATTCACGATCTAATGGTGCCGCAACCGATATATAACCAGTTGATTTTTCAATACTAAATTGTTGTAAACGATCACCACGAACAATACTATAACTAACATGACCATTTTCACCTGAATCTAAATCATTTGCTTGCACTTGTAAAATTTTATCACCAACCATTGAATCTTCACGTATACGGGCACTATATGATGTTTGCGTAAATTGCGGCTTATTATCATTGCTATCAATCACCGATATATTTAATGTTGCTAAATTACTTAATGGCGGTTCACCCAAATCAACTGCTTGTATTGTTAAAAAGTAATCTTTAACACGTTCATAATCCAAAATATCAGCAACAAATATTACACCAGTTTCATTATTTATTTGGAATTTTCGTTGCTCATTTCCACCAATAAATGCATATTTTACAACCGCATTTAAACCAGTATCTTTTGATGTTGCCAATACACGAATCACTTCGGAACCAATTGGACTATCTTCCGTTATACTTGCCGCATAATATTTGGATGTAAATTCAGGTGGATTGTCATTGATATCCTGAAGGAAGAAAAAAAGGATTTATTTTTTTTGTTCTCGAGTTTTTATTTTTTTCAGTTGAAATTAAGGACATAGTTCAAGAATTCAATTTTTTCCAAGAAAAAAAATGGAAATTTTGAAAAAAAATGAAAATTTTGAAAAAAATGAAAATTTTGAAAAAAATGAAAATTTTGAAAAAAATAAAAATTTTGAAAAAAATGAAAATTTTGAAAAAAATGAAAATTTTGAAAAAAATGAAAATTTTGAAAAAAATGCGAAATTGACAATTTTCTCTCAAATGGAAATGTTAAGCGGTAAAATTGTGCATTTAAGTGATAAAAATCTTAACAAATTTAAGAACTGTTAAAATTTAATAAAAAAAAGAAAGAACTCACCTGAACATTAACAATAACATAAGCCATTGACGATAATCTAGGATTTCCATGATCGAATGCTTGTACAGTAAGATTATACATGTCTTTTTCTTCGCGATCCATTGGTTTAGCTAATGTAATGATGCCACTATCGGGAATAATTTTAAAATGCTCTTTGTATGAATCGATGAATGTGTAATTAATCTTGCGATTAATGCCAATATCGGCGTCGGTTGCATGCATTTTTGTTACTAATGTACCAATCTCTGCGTCTTCAGGTAATGACACCGTATAAACGGGCAATGAAAATATTGGCGCATTATCATTAAGATCGGATACAGTAATTTCAATTTGTGATGAGCATTCCCATGACCGATAGTGATCTTGAACGTGAGCGGTTAAATGATAGCGTGATTGAGTTTCTCGATCCAATTGGCGAGCAGTTTTCAAATGGCCTAAATAAAATGAAAAATGAATAACGAATATTTTTAAACGTTAAAATGTATTTGATTTCAATCGAAAAAAAAAAAAAAATAAAGAAATTCCTTAAGTACTAGGATACAACAATTGTTGAAGCTTTGAAAGCTTTTTTAAAGTGGGAAAAACTTTGAAATAATTCCACACAAAACAAAAAGCTCATAAAATTCAACAGATTCTTACCTGAGCTTTCGTCCAAAATGAAATCATCGTCTCCATCGCCGGTTAAATAAAATCGAAGCTTTGCATTTTCCAATTCATCAGCATCGGTGGCCAAAACAGATAATACATATGTACCAACGTGAACACCTTCGCTAAGCGTATGCTCATATCGATATTTTAAGCAATACGGTGGATTATCATTTGCATCAAGCACTTCAATTGTAACATTTGTGTGCGTTGTAAATGTACCATCAGTTGCAACAATATCCAATATATAAAATGGTACCGTTTCACGATCCAATTCTTTGGCAACAAATAATTCGCCTGTATTTCGTACTTGAAACATTGATTGCGATTGTGAATCCGTTGATAAAATATAAAATTCAACGGGCGTTTCAATTTTATCACGATCAGTTGTTGTTAATTGTAATAAAACGGTACCAGGCAATGCATCTTCCATGACTTTTGTTGCATAGCTACTATTTTCAAATGTTGGTGGACAATCATTGTAATCTTTAATTTTAATTGTAACCATTGTTTCGCCACTTCTTTTTGGTTGACCATTATCGGTTGCAATTATACGAAAATTATATTCATCAATTTGTTCACGATCCAATAAAATAAGCGTTGTTATTGCACCCGTATGAATATCAATATCAAATATATTCAAAATATCACCAGCATCTGTATCGAATGCATATCGAATATCAGCATTTGAACCAGTATCCGCATCGCGTGCCATTACTTTCATAATTATTGAACCTTTTTCAATATTTTCAGCCAAATGTAAAAAATATCGTGCACTTTCAAATATTGGACTATTATCATTTTCATCTTGGACATGTAATAAAATTTCACAAAATGCTGTCAATGATGGACTTGAATCACTTTCCGCATAAATACCAATATAATGTGTATCTTTTATTTCACGATCTAATGTTTTAGCTAAACTTAATTCACCATTATCGGTAATTATAAATTGTGGCAATACATCAGCATTTATTTCAGATGCAATTCGATATTTTGCAGTAATATTGGTTGTTGTTAATTTTAATCGTGTTATTACTGTTCCAGGTGATGAATTTTCTGGTAAAAATAGGATTCGTTCACGTTTTTCAAAATTTGGCGCTATATCTGATTGTGACATTATATAAATATCGACCGATACATCGGAATGCAATGATGGTGATCCGCTGTCATGTGCGCGTACAAAAAATTGAAACATTTGATTTTCCATATGGTCGGCCGTTTTACTCAAATACATTGCGCCCGTATCCTCATCAATGCTAAATAAATCCTTGACGCCCGTATTCTGTGTATCGTAAATGCTGTACTTTATGACTGAATTTTGATTTTCATCAGCATCAAATGCTTTTATCTGCTCCATTGAATTGGTTTCAAATCAGAACAGATGACGGGTGGAAAGGAGATTGGTGGTCGGTTAGAGGTAGAGATGAATGTTGGTTTGATCGGAAGAAATAGTGTGTGTGTGTGTGTGTGTTTGCGTTTTTGTGTCAATGACAGTGAGACGTATGGGATTGAGTTGCGTAGCATGTAGTGACGTCCATGGTTGAGAAAGGTGAATTTTACCGGGATTGTCATCATCCAATCAAGTGGAATGGGTTGAGTCGGTTACACACGACAGTAGACAGTAAATGAGAACGGGATGGCATACGCATACACGCGCATTATATATCGATATCAAAGAGATGAAAAGATATAAAATGAAAGAAAACCGGGGTAAATAAAAAAGAAAAAGAAAATAGATCGAAAGGAAAGTGTTAGTTAAATTGGATTTGGTTTTGAAAGCCGAGTTCGGTAATAGTCTTTGTTTTTAGTATTTCTCTGTTCTATCATCTTTTGGCAATAATTTGAGCAGCCCAGCAAAATGCTAAGGCAAAGTCGAAGGCAAAGAAAGACAATGTTAGCATAATGTGTGCGAACATTGGATATGCGAGAGAAAGCAATAAAAATGTAGTTGTTTCAAGATTCGTACGAAACGGTAAATGCTTTATCGGTTGCAATATCATTTTGTTGTTGTTTTTTTCTCGACTTTTTTTTCTTATTTTTTTTTTTTTTTTTTTTTTTTCGTTCATGATTTGCTTTTGATGGATTTCTCTGATTGATGAGCACACATACAATTGGTAGAAAATGAAAGAACAGAAAAGACTTTTCGACACCGAACACAGACTTGTGCGCTTCTAAGAATTCTTTCTTTCTTTCTTTCTCTCTCTCTCTTTCTCTCTCTCTCTCTCTCTCTCTCTCTTTCTCTCTCTCTCTCTTTATCTCTCTCTTTCTCTTGCTCTGCGTGCTTTTTTAATGTTGCAATTTCGGAAATTGTATTTATTCGATTCAAAACACCTCGTCAATATTCTAGTCAGCGGTTGATTTTGTTGCGATTCACGATTAGAGTGTCCCATAAATCTTTTCACTCATTGCTGCAGAAAATGGTAATATGTGCATTTACATGTGTTTTAAATTGTACAAACAGTTTATGAACCATTTTGCCGTTGGTGAATCGATGCGAAAATGGGCATTTTGATTTTAAGGGACGATTTTTTGGACGAGAGGGGGGAGGGGGCAGAGGGTGATTGGTTATAGTCAAAATGATTTTGATGAACGCGTTTACTTATTTCGCAATGCGTAATTTTTCCATTGCGAATAATGGTAACCGTGATGTTGCACGTCATTTTCATTGCCATTTGATTATGGTGCTTTTTATACAACAAAATGTTAAACGACCGATTATTATTGACAGAAGATAAAATTTATCGCCACTCTAAATACAAGCATCGCATGCTTAACATAAACATCATTGTATATTTTACATATAAAAAAAAAAAAAAAATTCGGTTTATACCACACTGCTGGCATAGATTGGCATAATCTATGCAATGTCGCACATACTCTCTTTTCCGCACTCTATTTTATTCTATTCTATTTAAAGTTTACAGTTATGTGAAAAAAGGAGGAAAAAAAAACCTCGTAAAAATATTACACAGAGAGAAAGTGAGAGATGAATAAGAAGTAGAAGAAGAAAAAAAAAATCCCAGCATAATCTGCAATATCTGCATACGTGCGTTCGAATTCTCATACGGATATCCGTTCTTGGTATACCGTTTTCACTTGTTATTCATTCACGCGTGCACAAGTACACTTGCAAAATATACTACAGAGAGATGAACGCGAAACAGAGAGCAAAAAACGGAGTGAAAGAGAGCAAAAAGGAGCAAAATTGGACAAAAGGGAACGAAAAAGAGTGAGAGATACAAAAGCGAGAGGACGTATCTCGCAAAAGTAGCTCGCGATAAAAAAAATCATCGCGAAATTGCACAAAGTGAAAGAGACAAAGAGAGAAAGTGAAAAAAAGAGCCAAGATAGAGAAAGAGAGAGAGAGAGAAAGAGAAAGAAAAATAATAATATTGTAATGAAAGAAAGCACTTACATTCAAAAAGGTTGCATTCACCGATAAATTTCCATATATTGATGTTTTATATTCGCGCAGATAAAATTGAGGTGTTTTATCATTTTGATCGCCGACTCTGATTTTAACGGTTGTAAAACCCGAACGACCGCCACCATCCGTTGCAATGATTGGTAGCTCATACATTTTTTGTTCTTCACGATCCAGTCGAATTTTTGTTAAAATTTCCCCTTTGCTTTTATCAATTGAAAAATATTCCTTCATTTCATCGGAAAAAATATCGTATGTTAACATGCCGTATTCACCAAAATCCTCATCGATGGCATTCACCTGTAGATAGATGGATGGATTGATATTGGTTGTATGGTTTTCGTTGAGCACAGGTGCAAAATAGAAACAAAAATAAAAACATGAGTATTAAAATGGCAGTGCGAATGAGAATTGGAATGGGATTGAAAATGAAAATAGAAAAAAAAAGAAAAAAATAAAAAAATAAAAACGAAAAAGAAAAAGAGAAAAGATTGAAAAATGAAAATTTCAAAATTGGAAAACAAATTCAGTTATCAAATATTCATAGGGTAAGCAATCAATTTTCCAATCGGCCAATGGCAGTGCTGGAATGTGTTCTCACTCTGTGTGTGTGTGTGTGCGCGCGTATAACAATGCGAAAATGAAAATGGTCATTTAAAAGTGATTTTAACAAGTCAATAATCTAAAACAAATAATAATTTTCAAGTCAAAAATTCTCTCTATTTCCGAGCAATTCACAACACAGAGAAACACATTTAGCCCATCCAAATCATTATCATTAAGTCAATTTATAGTAAATTTTACACATAAAATACCAAAAATATCAATTGTGTGTAAATTGCATTGGAAAATGAAAATTAAACTTACCGTTATAACTAGACGTCCGGCCATTTGATTCTCATTAATTTTGACATCGTAGACGAGATGCGGAAATATTGGATTGTGCAAATTTGCGGGCAATATGTTGATTTGTACGCGTATAAAGCTCGTATAAACGCTATCCGATACCGATATATTCAAAATGGTTGAATGATTTTCGGCAAAATTTTGCATATTGATCAATGTAATAATACCGCTAATCGGATCAATTGCATACGTTTGCAGCTCATTCCCATCGGCAATTGAATATATCAAATTATCAGCATCGATATAATCTGGATCACTGGCCGATACGATTGTCACAAATTGACCGCGTACCGCATGCTGAGACAGCGAACAACTGTACGATGATTGCTCGAATTTCGGTGGATTGTCATTCATGTCCATAACTGTGTGTTGCATGATTTTTGTTTTTTTTTTTTTTTTTTATGTTTCGTTCATTTCGTTGATGAGATCACAAGAAAGGAAAATCAGTTGATTTTTTGTTGTTATTGTTGATAATTATGTTTACGATGACGTTTATTTTGTTAATTATCATCATATTATAATGATTGACATTTTTTCCACAGCCAAAGATGAATTACATGTAAAATGCAGGATGAAAAGAAAAAAAAAACAAAATTCGTTAATAAAAAAGGAATATTTACATTTTTAAAGTACTGTGCTCATCGATAAATTGCATTGTTTGGTTTTAGTTTTTAATTAATCGGATTTCATTGCTTCAATTCTCATCATAATGAAAACTATTAGAACAGTTTTCATCAATGATTTACTATTTGGTATTTTTGCTCAGTTTATGTATCCACACATTTTGTCACTGCTCTCTTACTCTCTTCCTGTTTCTATCTTGCTCTTTATCGCTTTTTCTCTCTCTCGCTCTCGCTCTCTCTCTCTCTCTCTCTCTCTCTCGCTCTCTCTCTCTCTGTTTTTCTCTCTCTCTCTCTCCCTAAATGTTCCTATATTCCTTCATTTCTCTCGACCGTTCACTCTCACTATTCTCACGTCCTCCATATACCCTCATTACCATTTCTCTGCAGTATTTGGCTTGCTATATACGAGATGTAGGCCATTAAAAAATAAATAAATGAATACAATGTAATGAATGAATTCAATTTGCATTATTTTTTCAATCATTAAAATCCACTCGATGCAATTTTCAAAAACCACAAAAAAAGAGAGAAAGAGAGAGCGAGAAATTAAAAATTTCAATGTTATTTATAGATTACAGTGAGAAAAGTATGTGTTTATCTAAAATGTTGATTGGATCGGCTGGATTTTTCAGTAAATCACAATTACTGTGAATTTAAATTAAAATTACATTGAAAATGAGCTCATCACATGATCACGTATTTCTCTTTCTGTCTCTCTCGCTCTCTCTTTCTCTCTCCCTCCCTCTCTCTCTGTGTGTATGTGGTTCATAATGGATCCATTTACATTGTTGCAGTCATTTTTATGCTAACTTATACGGCGCCAATTTATTTCTAATTGCATAAATTGTTTTATGAAAATATTCAAAAATTGCATATGAATTTATAGCTATCTAAATGTAATTCGAGTAATTTTGAATCGGAAACTAGTGCATTTTTTTCCGGTGGATTTAGTGATACATAGATATGTATGACCTGGCCAAATATGACAATTTGTGAAGCTATAATACGCCGTCTCTTTTGATTGAGTGAATTTGCATCACAATTGAATGAAAAATCTCATGAATGTTAACAATTTCATCAGTGGTAGAGATTTTCCTTTCTGCATCTTTAAAAACGAAATATTTTCGTTGAAGTTAACATTCTCCGAAAGACAAAAAAAAAAAAAAAAAATACGGAAAAAAGGCAAGAATGTGAATAATTTTTCAGCGTTCTGAAGCAATAAAACGAAAAAAAAAAGAAACAATGAAAAGGGAAAGAAAATTCTTTATAAAAGTCAGTTCTATGTAATTCGATGACAAAATGAGATGGCGCTCGAATTTGACATTCTTTTATTATACTAAAATGCACATTGTGAATTGTGTAAAATGCAAAGCAAATAGTTTGTTAATTAACTGGAAATGTAATTTGTCAGTTGATAGAACAGTGAATCGTATTTAAATAATAATGGAATTATTGATGTAAACGTTGAATGACCGCTTTTGGACAACAAATAAACGGATTTGGTTGGTGACGGCAACAATGGAAAATAGAAGCAAAACAATGCGTATTTAATTTTGGTCGGTGATAAAGCAATGGAATGAGCTTACAAAGAGATTGTGAAAGCGAATGATAGTGGACAAGTGAAAGGAATGGAATGAAAAATGGTGAGAGAGAGAGAGAGAGAGAGAGAGAAAGGGAAAAAGACAGAGAGAGATAGCGAAAACGAAAAAGAGGGCGGACGTTAAATTTAGTGAATGAAAAGGAGACAAGCAATAGAGAGAAAATGAAAAGAGAGTGAAAACGAAAAGGGGCGAGTGTCAGAGAGAGAGAGAGAGAGAGAGAGAGAGAGAGAGAGAAAGAGAAAGAGAAAGAGAAAGAAGAGAGAAAATGAGAGATAAACTGAGTAAAGCTGAGCAAAAGAGCAAAACTAAGAAGGGCCAAACGCGAGAAAGAGAGAAAAAAGTGGAGAGGGCGAGAGAAAAAGAAGAGACTGAAAATGCAGTCACTTTTTCTTCACTGCAAGAGTTTTAAGTAATGTATATACTGCCACAGCATTCTTGGAATGAATCAAAAATTATATTTCACATGGAAATTCAACGTTTAAGCTTTTACACATTTGCAAAGTGTTGTTTGGATTATTTTCATCAGTTTACAATATCCGCATGTTTGAATGAATGAATGAATAATCATTTATGCTTTTCAACTGTTTTTATACCAAAAACATGTACAAATGTCCACAAAGTTCACAGTTGACAATATGCATTCTAATGATTCATCCACTCATCACTAATACAATGAACGGTCGCGTACTGTGTCACAAAATATGCATTTCAATTAAAAACCAAAAATTGAATCGTTATACACAGCTTCATATCCAATTCCAAATAGTCAAGTTAATAGCACTTTTGTTATCTTGATAAATGGACATCATTTTGCGTTTGATAATATTTTGATTAGTGACTTATTGCAAGAAATTATAATTCAAATTATATTTTCAAATTTTATTCGTCATGGTTTTGAAACGAAGCGAAACGCATTATAATATATATTATTGAATAAAATGCAATGACACATTATATGCAATATGTCATTGCAATGAACAATGATGAAAAGAGATAAATTCATTCGAAGTCTGATTGCATGATTTAGTCATTTAATCGTTGCATCATTTAAATAAAGAGGCAAATATGAACAAAAACAAATTGCTTGACAACAACAACAACAACAACAACAACAACAACAACAACAACAACAACAATAACAACAACACACACAAATAACAATGAGATTTTATCACACAAAATATATAAAATTAATCATCAATTTATGTTGTTGAGGCCAATTGTTATATGCAATCATCCTTTTGATCAGTTCATAAAGCTTTTGTTGAAATGAAAACTCAATGAATAATATAAGGCCAAAGCTCAATGGTAAACTTTAATGAAAAATTGCGCATTATTTTACCATCGAGAAGACTGTTATGTCATCTGATGTTATGTGTGTCTCCGTCTCTCTGTGCATGTCCGTTTTTCTATCTATCTCGCTCTCTTTCTCTTTCTCCTTCTCTTTCTCTTTCTCTTTCTCTTTCTCTTGCTCTTGCTCTTTCTCTCCCCCACTCTGTGCTTTGTAATATTTCCAATTTTCGATTATATACATTCTCTCTTGTTCGTTCATAGACTTAAGCCGTAATTGTTTGTTACTTTTGCACAACCGGATGGGATTTGCATTTTTTATTATTACGTTGTTTCGTTAATGAACCGGAAATATCGAAGAATCGACTAACATAACACATGGAAATTGATAACTGATATCGGTATAATACAACGATTTCATTAATTTGTACACGAAAAATCACATAGATTGAATAACAATAACAACAACAAATACAAAACTGTAAAATTTTCCATTCAGCATGGAATTTTCACATTCAGATGGGACACATTTGTGATGCGTCATCATTTCAAAAATTCCAATAATGCATTTTGATTCATATTACAACAACATACACACACAATCGCTGAAAATAATATGGAGTTTTCATTTTAGCTGCTTATCGATGGGAAATATTTGTAAATCAGATGCTTACTGAAATGCAATTTACCAGGGTGCATGTATAAGTGAATCAAGTAATATGAGGATTTTCATATTTGGTTGCAATTTTTTTTTTTTTTCATTTTTTTTTTTTTTTTTCAATTATTAACATGGTTTACGAGCGTGTGTATACTGAGTGTGTACAATGTAAACAGTAATGTGTTTCATTTCGGACAATGTATGGATTTTCGAGAGCAAATTTTAACTGCAATCCAGTGAATTAATATCACATTAATCAAGTTTCAACCAAGTAGTCGAAGTAGATGTTTGTTGTCATCATCATCATCATCATCATTATAATCATTATTATCACATAAAAGCTTATAATTCCATGTTAAAATGAAGCCGATTTGTCGACTAAGCTTCATTCTATCCAATTCAATTTTTACCATGCATATCTTATCAATTCCATGAAATGAAATTAATTTCGACGAAAATATGCCCTAATTATGGAATGAATTCGTATTTTCATAAAAAGGAGAAAGAAACAACGTCAACGAAGAAGAAGAAGAAGAAGAAGAAGAAGAAGGAGGAGGAGGAAGAGGAAGAGGAGAAGGAGATGATGATGAAGAGTGCTCAAAGGTACGACTAAATTCAATTGAATTCACTTCGATAAAATGAGCTCAAAGTTGGAAATTGAAAATCCAATTGCAAACTTGTGCACACCCAAAACAATGACTACGTAATTAAATGCAGCAGCTTTTACATAGTGCTGTGTGAGTGGGTGGATTTGTGTGTACTTTTTTGTCATTTAGTAACTCGAAACGCATGTGAGTAGAATTTTACACAGTTGGAATATGCAGAAAAACTAACGAACGAAAACAAAAAAAAAAAAAAAAAAAAAATGTCATCAATGTTCGTTGAGCTTTTCTTGTTGACATCCAAAGTATTCGTTAAATTGAATAAATTTCACGTATTTTCTGCATCTATCATTCTGACTCTCTCTCTCTCTCTCTCTCTCTCTCTCTCTCTCTCTCTCTCTCTCTCTCTCTCTCTCTCTCTCTCTTCCCCCTTTCCCTCTCTTTCTCTCTTTCTCTCTCTCTCTCTCTCTCTCTCTCTCTCTCTCTCTTTCTCTCTTCCCCCTTTTCCTCTCTCCTTCCCTCTCTCTCTCTCTCCAGAGAGAAAGAGAGAGGTAGATCTCGTTCACATTAACAATTTTTATCTTTTGGTGTGTGTATTTTGAATGCTGTTGATGAATACACAAAACGTTTCCACGTATGTGTGATAAAAGTTTCCTCATATGCATCCACACCGATTATTATCGAGACTATTCGAAAATGTATTTGTTCGTTTACGGAACGCAATTTGAATTAATCGTTTAGCAAAACGAACAAAAATAGTCTCATTGTTCTATTAATGTAAAATACAATAAAGAGTGAACGAGTGATGGAAAAAGAGAAAGAAAGGGAAAATCGATGAGAAAGGGAGAATGAGGGTAATAAAGGGTATCAATCAAATAGAGGTAGAAGAAGAGAGAAAGCGAGAGGAAGATACAGTGATTGAGGAAAAGAGAAAACGAGATAAAGAGGCAGAGAGCGATAGAGAGAAAGAGAAAAGAATGAAAAAGAGAAAGAGAGAGAGAGAGAGAGCGAGAGTGAGCGAGAGAGAGAGAGAGAGAGAGCGAGAGTGAGCGAGAGAGAGAGAGAGAGCGAGAGTGAGCGAGAGTTGGAAGATCGAAAGCGAATAGTATTTTAGCGGAAGCCATCATACCCTTACCAAAAGGCAACATTCATTTATATGCGAATTGTTGCACAAAATTACGGATCCCAAAACAATGACCATAACACTTGAATGGGTACTCTATAACGGCTGCATAACAATCATGTTGTGCTTGAAATGAAATTGAACCGTTCAAAGGTGCCACAATCAAATAAACAATGAACTTTTCATGTTGATATTTTTAACGAAGAGTGACACACATCGAAAGTTTGAATGTGGGAAAAAAAGAGAAAGAAACGTATATAATGAAAGAGAGAGAGAGAGAGAGAGAGAGAGAGAGAAAGAGAGAGTGAGAGAGTGAGAAAGAGAGGGAGTGAGAGAGAGGAAGAGAGAATATGAGAGAGATCTCATGAGAATGATACAGAAATTGTTCAAATTCATGGTGTGTGCAAATCGAAAAGTTCGATTTTGTTGTGATAAGAGAATCATTTTGTTAAATTGTAAACTGGCAATATTGTTGTACGGTTCAGTTTCATTCAGTTCCCATTCGGTATGTTTCAAAGTAAGTTTGTATTCAAAAAATAAAACCCGTAATAATGAAATGTGATGAATGCCAACTTGTTGGATTGGCGACGCCCTGTAATGGTATCCGCTTATTTTGAATATATGTATGTACAAACTCGATGAGCAACAATGGAAATAAAAGGAAAATCCATAAAAATAGAAGCAACCAAAAAAGCAGAAAAAAAAAAAAAAAAAAACAGAAAAAATATCGAAATAATAAAATCTATTTGAACTGACCTTTTACCCATACGTGAGCGGTTGAACTGAGACTCGGTACACCCTTATCGATGGCAATAACCGTAAAATGATGTGCAGCTAATTGTTCATGATCTAATGATTTCTTTAAATAGACAACACCTTCGATTGGATCCATTTGAAAATATTCGGATGTATTTTTATTGTCGGTTTGAATGCCATACGTGACCATTTGATTGATGCCAGTATCATTATCATGTGCGATCACTTTAAGTATTGGCGTACCAAATGTTGCACCTTCTGATACGGTGACATTGTAGCTATCTTGTTCAAAAACAGGCAAACAATCGTTAACATCTTGAACGAGCACCGAAACTGGTACTTCTGCTGATACACCCGATACACTGTCCGTTGCTCGAATCACCAATTCATAATGCTGTTTACGTTCATAATCCAAATCATCTACCACATAAATGGCACCTAAATCACGATAAAAAAAAAAATAAAAGAAATGGAAGAAACAAATCGCATGCGAGCAACGCAAATCGATTTATCGTAAAACAACAACGAAAATTAATTATTAAATTTATAATTTGTGAAACATTTAATTCAAAATGCAAATTTTTTAGGCGGATTATAAAACAAACAAACAAATGGGCAAAAATGATAATGATAATGATAATGATTATGATGAGGAAACAAAATGGAAAAACTTGCACAATTATTAATTCTAAGATAAACACATTTCAAACAAGAAACACACAACAAATTACACATCAACACAATGCATCCAATTGGGTGAATGGCCATGTGTTGTATGTATGTCTATTTGTTAGTTGATATAAAACGAAATGAACAATTGTGTGAGTGCACTGAGCAGGTTTTTCCTATTTTTTTTTTTTTTTTTTGTTAGCCAAAAAAAACATATGAATTGGTTTTATTGAAAAACTTTGTACATGATGAACAAGATAGAGTGAGAGAGAGAGAGAGAGAAAGAGAAAGAGAAAGAGAGAAAGAGAAAGAGAAAGAGAGAGAGAGAGAGAGAGAGGGAGGGAGAGAGAGCCTAAAAAAAAAAATCGTGAAAAACCAAAAAATACACAACGAATGAATCATATTTCTAATTTTTATACACAAAAAGTTGATGTGCAATATGATGAATGCATTGAAATATTTTCCATTCTCAGGTATTTTTCCCTTCTCATCTCTCTCTCTCTCTCCATTCTCATCTCTCTTTCCATTCTCAGCTGACTTTCCTCTTTTTGCTTTTATCAATGTGAAAATATCAATTATCGAAGAGAAATGAAAAAAAAAAAAATGAAACAATACCGAGTAAAATAAGAAAATAAAATTGGGAAAAAACATTCCTTCACATTAAATGAATTAATTGATGATATTAAAAAAGTATGTAAATGATTGATCATATCAAAAATGCATTCAATTGAATATCAATTTAAAATCGAATGAGATGGAAAAAAGGTAAATATTTATAAAATCGCGTCGAAAATGCAAATATTGACACAGAAATGCGCATCACGCATTTCATTTCAAATGGGTTAGCAAAAGAATTTGAGTATGCCAAGAAGTGAAAAAGAAAAATACAACGTGCAAAAAATAAAAGGAAGACGACGTGCAAAGAAGTGTAGATTGGAGAGAAAAAAAAAATTGCCACGACAGTGTGAATATGATAAAAAAAAGAGCTTATGACATGATCCAAGAATGAAATAGACAACATGAATGAGAAGAACAAAACCAAGATGAGCGCAATTTTTGTGCATATTGTGAACGTGCCAAATGCGTTGAAAATATAGGGCGCATAATTTGCCTTTTATTTACGCGCACCAAATTCCAAGCAAAAATACACTCGACAATTTAATGCAATTTTGCTTGCATGCAACACGATTTCAAAATTCACATCGTATAGATCATATATCAAGCGTGGCGTGCAAAATTTATGTTAAAATTAAAAAGAAAAAAAAAAAAAATAACAAATTTTGCCCGACTCGCGCCACTCATCCCTCGAAAAAACAAAAACAAAAATGAAACATATATAGCACTTCTCTTCATCAGCATACAAAACAAAAGTGCAATTAAATTGAGTTGATTGCAAGTCTTGTTCATGTTATAATTATTATTATTAGACAAACATACATTCAGTCGCAACAACGAATTTAAAATCAATTTTCGTTCAACAAAATTCATAAGCGTGGCATAAAGTTTGATGAATTTTCACTTTGATTTGCTGTCAATGGTAATTAAAAGCTTTTTCAACTTTACTCACAAATTATGTACTCAAATTTCATAAACAAAAAACTTTTACTTCCGCATGAAGCAAAATTGAATCTTTTTGTGTATTTTATTTGATTACACAGATACAAATTTGGTTCAACATTTTGGCCATATCGATTAAAAATAACATTTTATGTTGTGACTAAGCAATGAGCAATGGTGACTATATATTGTATGCAAATTTTTCTTTTTTTTTCTTTTTTTTCAAGAAAAGCTCATCAGCTAATATTGTCTTTTGTACAATGTACATTTAATTTGTTTTCATGTATTTTGTGTATTTTTGGTATCAATTCAATGAATTCATAATGAGCATTTTACTGTGAACTGATCTGTTAAGTGGTTCTTTTGGTCAAATAGTGGTTTGTGTTCAGTGCTCAAAGGAACTCTTCCTTCAAACATTACACAATTCATTTGAACAAGTACAAGACCATAAAATACCAAAAGAATGAGAATATAAGTGAATAAATGTGTGGAGAAGAGAGAGAGAAAAAGAGAAAGAAAGAGAAAGAGAGAAAGTGTGTGAGAGAGAAGAGAAGAGAAGAAAAACAAAACAACTAAGACCATACGCATACTTTAAATATTTGCCATGCAAGTTATAAATGTTATGAAATGAACGAGGGGCCAAATAAAACCGTATTCTCTTTGAAAACTTAATCAACAGCAATAACCATATACTCAACTTCCGTAACAATTATTTTATTCGTATGCATCGTTGTGCGAAGCAAATGGAATAGTGAGGAAGAGAGAGAGAGAGAGAGAGAGAGAGAGAGAGAGAGAGAGAGAGAGAGAAAGGGAGAGAAAGAGAGCGTGTGATAGAAGAGAACGAAAGAAACAGACATAAAGCAAAAGACAAAGAAAAGTAGAGTGAAATGGAAAAAGAGAGATAGAGAAAGAGAGCAAGAAAGAAAACGATAAAATGTAGAATTAGAAACCGTTGAGAAACAATTCACATTTTTATGTTAACATTTCGTTTCCGAATGCCCCATACTCGGTCATTTATTAATAGTCACAATAGAGTCCGCGCCAGAGTTGCCGCCATTCGCAACAAAATTATATACATAAATCCAAAACGATAACGATTCAAGAAAGCTCATTCAAATGGCAAATAATCATATAAAAATAATCACACAATTAAATGCGAAATGTAAAAATGAATGTGGGAATTACAGTTTAAAAGTTGAAATGCTTCAATCGCACTAAAAGCAACTAAAAACCACACAACCATAATATGAGAAAAAAAATTATGAACAGCAAAGCAAATTGTGGCGAAATAGCGATGAAGAAAAAGCATGAAAGAGCAAGAGCCAGAACGCGAGAGAGAAAATTAGAGAAAGAGAGAGAGAGAGAGAGAGAGAGAACCAACAGGAATAGGGATTGCGAAATTGCGAAAAGAAGAAGAAGCAACGAATGTTCTCAAAGTGATTGCAAAGTTTGACAAGATAATGACGCTGAGGACGATTCATTAATATGGCGTTGGTTGAAGTTTTAAGAAGCGAATGAAAAAGACAAGGGAAAAAGGGTGGCAAGAGATTAAAACAATGATGTATTTTTTCCACTCTCTCTCTCTGTGTGTGTGTGTGTCTGTTGCTCGGATTACTTTTCGAAGCATTTTCAACGGCATCAACACAGAATTGATGTCATATGAAATGAGAGACGCATATTTTCAGCGAAAACAAATGAAAAAAGAAAAAAAAAAACTCTTATGATGTGCAGTCGAGATTAAGAGTAAAATCGCAACAAAATGAGCGAGAGAAAGAGAGCGAGAGAGAGAGAGAGAGAGAGAGAGAGAGAGAGAGGAGTGAGAATGAGTGTTATTTAGTGCTCGTTTATGTGCATGCACACGTATTGGTTGTGCTGATGTGAATAAACACAGGATATGCAGTGTGGATGCGTTTGGAAAGTTTGTCATTGCTGTCTTAAAATGTGCAGAGTTTTATAGTCAGTCAGTCAGTTAGTGAGTGAGTGAGCCAATATGCGCATCACATCATTGTCAAGCTTAAACAAGTTACAACAAATCCACTCAGTACCCACACACATACACACACACACCGAGAGAGTTAGTTCATTGGCAAAACATAAAATGTGAATATAAATCGTCAAAGCGAATGCAAAACATTGGTCTGTTGCATTGCAGTAGAAATTGAACAATGGCGCAAAATCTCAACACACATTTCAATTTGATTGATATAAAACGAAGCCAAAGATTTCTGTATTGATTCATAGCCAAGTGTTTTGGTTGATATTCAAGCAGTTAATGCTTAAAGTGGCTTGTTCAATCTATTGATGCAAAATTGAAAATCAGCTACTGTAGCTAGTAAGACCATCATTTGCTCATACAAGGGTGCAAAATGTAAATGGAAATAAAAAAAAACAGAGAATAAAAACGGGCTTTCAAAAAAAAAAAAAAAAGAACCGAGTAAAATAGGCAGAAAAATCCTTGACTGCAATGACAATAAGTACAACTGGCTAAAATCACTTAAATCTCTTATAATCCTGTTAATGTGGCCGCAACATTCATACTCGCAATCAACCATAAAATAAAACATTACTCACGCATTCGCTTGCTCGCACGCACAGTTGGTTGTGATCATAAAAAGCGAAACTTTTCATTATGCAATTGCAATCGCCATTTATATGAAAATGGTGTGTGTATATATACATTTGTCACAATATTTTATCGTCGAATCGAGAGTTTTGTTGACACTATTTTACAGTTTCAGAAAGAATTAGTTAACATTAACCCAGTGGTAATGGTTCATTTTTAGTACGGTCACCAAACATTAACATTACATTAATTGCTAAAGTCTTGAGCACTGCTACTGTTTTTTTTTTTTTGCTTTTTTTCCTACTCCAATCAGTTGTTTTTTGCGAGCCAATTTTTTTTCCTCTTGCTTCTCGTCATCATCAATGTCGCCACCACTGACGTTGTCGTCATAGCATTTCTTTGTCTTGCCATGCTTGTTTCCAACAAACACACGCACAAAAAAAAAAACACCAAATGTGGTAAACTTGGAGTTTTGCAACATGAATTCGTTTCAACAATTTTTTTTCCGTCTCGTGCAAACATTTCGAGGAAAAAAAAAACACACACAACAACATAAAATCGAATATAGAGAAATGGTTGGCAAGGAAAAAAATCGCTATTTCAGCATCGCGTTGATAATTTTTCCATGTTTTCACATCACAAGAAAAGAGAACAAAAAAATAAAAAAAAATATAGATCCCAAAGAACTGCAATATTTCTTTACAATCTGCAACGAATAAGCAGAAAATGTACACTGCACACAGTCGAAAAGGACGAGAATGAGAACGAGAACGCAAACGACAACGAGAAAGATAGATAGATAAAGAGAGAAGGAGAGAGAGAGAGCGAGAGAGAGAAAGAGCGAGAGAGAGCGAGAGAGAGAAATGGCGAGAGAGAGAGAGAGAGAGAGAGAGAAATGGCGAGAGGAGAGAGAGAGAGGGAAGAGAGAGAGCGAGAGAGAGAAAGAGAGAGAAAGAGAAAGAGAAAGAGAGAGAGAGAGAGAGGGAGAGAAGGGAGAGAGAAAGAGAAAAAGAGAGAGAGCGAGAAGTGAAGAAGGAAAAAAAACGGAAAATATGCAGGCATATGCAACTTTACGGCTGCAGCTTTGGTTGCGTATCTCTTTTAGTTAATGAATGTGTTAACATTCTTAATTTACTGCTGAACATAGCTCTTCAGAAAACAATAAAGTTTTCCGAACATTGTGATTTTTTTCTATGTGTATATCTCTCGTATTATCGGGAGGGCGACTGATTAAATGGCGAACAAAAAATAAAATTTATTTTTTCTACAAAGAAAGCGTGAAATTGAGAGATGAAATGAGAGTGAGAGTGAGAAAGATTGGGAGAACGAGAACTAGTAAGAGAAATAGAGAGAACAAGAGACTGTGAGAAATTTGTAAAAGAAAGGAACATTAAAAGTGAGAGTGAGAACTTTTCTCGAAAGAAAGTGAAAACGAAGGAAAATAAGAGAAAAAACGACAAGAAATCCAGAATAAACCTTTAGGAAATTACGAGGCAAAAATTGTACGCCGGGAATTAAGCGAAAACCGAGAAAAAAATAATACACAAAACCAAGTGAACAATGAAAAACTTGTTAGTAAATTTAACTTTATTGAAACGATTGACGCATTTCACATATTGGCACATTTAAAGTGTGTAAGCAATCAAAAATCGCTATAAAGTTAATTTATAAAATTAATGCACCGAATGAATGCATCATAAATGCAAGGGCTGAAAATGGATTGGGGATAAAAGATTGAAGAAAAACGTGATTGACTGATTCAGAAAATAAGACAGAAATGTAGCAAGAATGAGAGAGAGAGAGAGAGAGAGAGAGAGAATGGGTGACAGAGTACGTTCTTTTCACAGAGAGAAAGAGACAGGTTCTTGAAGTGAGCGAATAAGAGCACAAAACATCCGATACACCCCACAAATTTTTTCTGCTTGGAAACTTTGTTGGTCATCAAATTGAAGCTCTATCATCCGCAACAATGTTATCATAGTTACTCAAATAATCATCTTCATTTTCCATTTATTTTCATTTGATATTTTGATTTTTTACATTAAATGCTTTTTCATTTCAACATTGGCTATCGTTGTTCATTAAAATAAAGTGTGTTTTTTTCTTTTCTTTTGGCTTAGTTTTCCACTTCAATTGATTCTGAATGATTGAGAAATGTATGTATATGAAGCACGATGCGAAGACATAATTTTTTGAAATTTGAAATGGGGTAAGAAAATGCGTTCGCGTGACACAATGCATGACATAAACTAGTAAAATAGAAATGAAATTCAGTAGACTAGAACAAGCGATTATATTGCTGAAATATATTTCTTAACTCGATGTCAGTTTCTTGTTTCTTGTTCGAGCAACTTTTGTAGCGGCGTTTTAAAAGTGGACAGAGAGAAAGAGTGAGCCTTTTACGAATGAAAGTAGAGAGAGAGAGAGAGGTGGAGGGGGGGGGGGGGGTGTTAGAATAAGCACAGCGAGAAAAAGAGAGGGAGGGATAGAGAGAGAGAAAGAGATAAAAAAAAACAGATAGAAAGAAATGAAGAGTGACGTAGAGTGAGATAGTACATCCGTTGTAGTGAACAAACATGAAAGGCCAATGGATGTTAAATGTTCATTCATATACAAAACATGAATAAATATCTATTGATACGAGGATGAGAATATTTTCGAATGATCCTAGAAATGTGTGTATGTTTTTTCTACTCTTTCTCTTTATCTCTTGTGGTTGTTGTTTTTATGTTTCATCATTTCAATTTTATGCTACGAAATATTGTATAGTCGGAAATGAAACTACCGCATTGAATGTGTGAGTCTGTCATCGATGAATTTTGTATCGTAAATGTATTTAAGAATAAGTCATGCATAAATTTTATAAGAAGACTTAGGCACACATTTCATTTTCAGTGCCATTTGGCTTTGCTCATATTTGGCAAGCCCCCGACTCCTCAACAATGAAAAAAAAAAAAAAAAAAAAAAATGAAAAGATATTAATCGAAAGTGGCTGTGGTAGAAAATAGACTAGAGAAAGAGAGAGGAGGAGGAGAGGAGTGCAGTGGAATTGAGAAAGAGAGAGGAGGAGGAGAAGAGTGGAGTGGAATTGAGAAAGAGAGACGCATATCGATTTCTGTGGGGTATTTTCATTATCAGAATCATCAATGTTGTTTTGCAAATGTTGTCGTTCTCACAATGCTTTGGAACAATTTCCATAGCAATTTTGATGACAACCAAAACAATGATTTTCCGGAAATGTCCGGTATTGTTTTTGCTTTAGTCAAATGCTCAACCATTTGATTCAATCAAATGTCAAGACAATGATGGTCAACCGGATATTTTCGAACGATGAACGATTTTCGTTTATTTATTTATTTTTCTCTAGCAAAATAGAAAGAAGAAAATAAAAAAATTGAATTCAGCAAAAAGTTTGATTGAGAGTGAAACAGTGAAAGAAAAGTAAAGATGTATTCGGCTCAGCAGCTTATGCTAATTTCAATTTCCGATTCGATAACCATATCGCAATCAATCGATAACATTCGAAACAAATAGAATAAAAATTGTATGTAGTTTGTTGTTGTTATTGTTAACATCCCGTTTTTCGGTCAATTCAAACCTTTTTTTTTTCTTCTTCTTGAATTCCATGGTTGCTTTTCGCGTTAAGGATAACAATGCGCTCTAACGCTCATATAAGGGTTCAAAATTGTCTATCATATTTGCGTGCATGCGTGCGTTCGTGGGCATGTGTGTGAGGGTTTTTTTTTTTCCTTTCATTTTATGTCTTTATTTTTCCAAGAGGATGTTTTCTGATTGTGGCACAACAATATGACAACAATATATAAATGCCGAAAGGGAATCGAATGTAAGAAGAATGATTGAAAGCAGAAATACAAATTCCAAGAACGGATTCCATCAACAATGTATTGACATTATACCCAAACACATAAAATCATATCGAACACAATATCATATTCTTAGCGAGTGAAATGCGAACGGGTAAGATTTGTCTCGTAGCCCATAAAATAATACAAATCATTTCAAAGACATGACACGCATTGTTCTCGTCTAAATGAAAAGTTTAAATGACCGAACATTTCTATCATTTTTACATTCGAAATAATAATAGCCGATAGAAACCATTTGAGTAGAAACTAATAAAATATTTATGGTTGTGTATGATGACGAATTTGAAACACAAGATTAGCATTTTCCTGTTATTGATATTGACATATTAATCAAACAATTTAATACCAAACAAATCCATGTATACACACACACACAGAGAGAGAGAGAGGGGGGCGGTTGGCAGAGGAGGTGAATGGGAGGGAGATAAATCGATCACAGATTAGCTACCAGATGTAATCATAAAACAATACAAAACAGTGTATTTTCCATTTTTCGGAACATTTTCATTTCGATAAATCACTGATGCATAATTCAGACACATATTCAGGCAAAAGTTTTTATTTTTCCTCTTGTTTTAGTTGTTATGTTGATATATGCCTTTTGTGCCTGTTTGCATGCAATTTTGAATTTTATGATGACGGGACATTGTTTTATATACTTCAAATACTTGCATAACGAGCAACTAGTGATATATATATATACATTCGAATCGAATTTTATCGAATTGTCCATGGTGAATTTCAAAAGGATCACCGGAAGCATTTCTCATTTCATCATGCACAATGCAGACTGTGCACTTAACAAATATCACACTACTAGTTTGCAACATTTTTTAGTATTCAAATATAATTTCCGACATTCGATTGTTTCAAAACTTTAGTCGAAATGGTTTCTTTTTTCTCTTTTTGGCAACAAGAGAACATACGATAAGAATTTCGATGATTTTTTCATATTCAATTTCAAATCGGTTCTCTCACAAGCTTTCTCACTTTCTTTCATTCCTTTTTTGAGTCTCTTTCTCTGACTTTCGTTCTTTCTCTCACTCACTTTCGCTCTTTCTCTCTCTCACTCACTTTCGCTCTTTCTCTCTTTCTCTCTCTCTCTCTCTCTCTCTCTCTCTCTCTCTCTCTCTCTCTCTCTCTCTCTCTCTCTCTCTCTCTCTCTCTCTCTCTCTTTCTCACTCTCTCTGTCTCTCTTTCTCTTTCTCTTTGTCTCTGTGTCTGTCTGTCTATGTGTCTCTTCCTATCTATCCGTATCCCTCTTGTTCTCTTTATCTTTGCCTATCTCACTCTTGTTCTCCCTTTTTTGGCATGAAATCGTGTGCTAAACTTTTCCAATCAGAGAAACAACGGCAAAATGCACTTGGCAATTCCATCGCACATGAATATGCGAAACCACAATGTGGCTTAAAATGAGCCATAAAGAAGAAAAGAACTCGGAACATGTTTCAAGTGAAAACAACAAAATTAAAAAAGGAAAGAAAAAAAAAACAAATTAAAAGAAAATGTAAAAAAAACTGAGCAAACGGATTGCAAAAAAAAAAAAGCGAAAAGAGACGAAAAACCCCAAGAAAAATAATGAAAAAAAAAGTATCATCTCGAAAGTTGTCAAAATTGGATGGTTTCAGGCCAACAACAACTACGATCATTGCTCATAATATTCCATTTATTCGTAAAAGTAATATTTCATTGAAGTTGAATATAATTTGGTCAATGTTGATGATTGACTTCAAAGTGTTTGTCTTAAATGATGAAAGTTTTTCATCGGTGCCTGGCACAAAAAGGCAAACAAAACTTTTTCACACAAAATGCAATCCAATATGTTTTCAAGTGGATAAAAATGTAAAAAAAAAAATGCACACAGCTAGGGGCTTGGAACCTCATTCTAATGGATTCGAATATGTTAATAATCTGAGAATTTTTTATATTTTCGAATAGATCAATTCCTCTAGGCACACAGGTAGAGAGAACGATAGAGAGCGATAGAGAGAGAGAGAGAGAGAGAGAGAGAGAGAGGGAGAGAGAGAGAGGGAGAGAGAGAGAGAGAGATGGAGAGAGAGGGAGAGAGAGAGCGAGAATTTTACGCACACAGCCATACAAGTAAGTTAATAAATACTACATTTCACTGTCGATTTGCGACTGCGAAAAGTTTTTGGCATGTGCACAAAAGTATTGTTTGGTCTGGTGAAATAAAGTTTTGCATGCACATAACTTTGCCATGCTCTTGACATATTCAATTCAGAATAAATTGAACAATCATTAAAATATTCGAGCTGTATGGATCGTGCATGGGCATTGCACTTGAGATAATTGCAATTCGCTTGGCAAATATATGTGTCCGATATTGTGCTAATCGTACTGTTATCGAAATAACTGTATGTGTGACACACTCACTCCCTCTCTCTCTCTCTCTCTTTCTTTCTCTTTCTCTCTCTCTGTGTGTGATGAAAATGGTGCCAATTTTCGTTTTTTGCGTATTCTTTTTTCGTTCGTCCTTTTTGCTTATCTGTCGCATGAAAATGCAATTGATTCACTTCATTGATCATCCATTTAATTTATATTCATCAGAGAAATGATTGTGATTCGAAAGACAATTGTGTTGCGTTTTCGAATGCAATAAATACATTTTATTCGTTTCAGGTAATTTCTGCGCTTTATATTGATTATTCTATCAATCGAGCAGAAATACAAAAAGGGTGAGCAGTTTATATTTCGTTCGATGCAAAATGCCATCATTTTGTTTCACTTGTCGTAATTCACTCAACTGCAAAAAAGTTTTGCTGCTCAACAACGACACTTTCCGGTCATCGACTATACTCTTGAGATGCAAAGCTTTGAATTTTCATCGAGGTTTTCGATGTCGCTACTTTCAAGTTACTGATTTCTTCTTCTTCTTCTTCTCCATTCTTATGCTTCTTTTTCTCCATCTCTATTCATCGGCGCCTCTCTTCCCTCTCACATACCATCACAACACGTTCAGTATGTTTATTTGTTTCCGGCCTTAATATTGTTACTTTTTGTTTTGCTTCTTCTTCCTCTCCTTCCATTTCGACACACATCCACAACCAGTAAATGTAACATAGCGTAATTTAAAGATGAACGCTTCGAAAACTTCATCTCCCTTAATTGTCGAAATAAATGCTTTTATTTGGATGACAAAGTTTTCGTTGGTCTCGCTGTTGTCATTTTCATTATGCTTGTTCGCTGCCACGGCTTGACACCGAATTATTACTTGATAAAACTTAAAAAGCATCTACCTTCGATGCCAAACGTATTCCAATGGGATTTTCCATACATTTACGTTTACGTAAATGCCAATGCCAATTCGAAATTTTAAAACTTCTTCCTCTTGTTTCGTGTGTGTTTTATTTATTTATTTTTTTTTTTTTTTCTTTTTTTTTTTTCTTTTATGGTTCACACAAAAACAAAAACAATACGCGTATATCAACGATGCTATCAAAATAAAAAACAAAAACAAAACGGTAAAAGCCATTTACAAGCGGTAGATCTAGTGAAATCCATGATATGCAAGGAAATGAATTGATGTGAAAGAAAGTTTCTCAACAAGACAAAAAAAAAAAAAAAAAAAAAATACATAAACACAATAAAGCAAATGGATATTATTCAATTGCTAACATATTGTGTGACATTTATTCAATATTTTTCGGTGTATACGAACCGTGTACAGACAAAACATATTTTTGTTAAATGGTATTGTATATGTTGCAAATGCATTTTAATTCATTTATTTATTTCACAGTCTGAGAACAGACTGAATAATCAATCAGGCCAGTCAGCATTTTGCAATGTCATTCGAGAATGAAAATGTAAACAAAAAAAAAAAAAGAAAAAAAAAAACAAACAAACCGGAGAATGCAAAACGAACGAATAAAACATTTATATCAAGATAAATAAATGTGTTTGTGTGTAACACTTAAAATTAATATTACAAAAAAATGTTCTAAATAATCTACGCTGTAAATTGCAACAAAAACGAACAACACAAACGAGATTGACGTCAGATGAAACGAATGATAATTTAGCAAATGGCAACACCAACAACAAGTGGTGAAAATTTTATGGTGTGCAAGAGATAGACTGAGGGATAAAAACAGATAGAATGAGGGATGTAGAGAGAGAGAGAGAGAGAGAGAGAGAGAGAGAATGAGCGAGTAAGAGAAAAGACGCAAATGAATGAAAAAATGAGAAAAAAAAAATCAAAGTCAGCAGGCAGAATATCAGCGTGCTGACATACGTCAAAGGTTCAAGTGGTGTTTTTTCTCTCGTTGTTCTTCCTTTTCTCCATTGGTGTTGCTGTTGTTGTTACTTCTTTTTTTTTGCTCATTTGAATGGGATGCAAAGTTTTCGACCGTGTAAAAGTGTTCAAGCATTACAAAAATCTTCAGTTTCAATACATTCTTATTGCCTTAGCACTTGGATGCGCGCAACAGAGAACGCATGAAAATTTGTGTTTACGGTATTTTGTCTTTGGTAAATAAAATGAGAATAAGAAAAAAAAAGAGCGAAAGTTTTCGAAAAGTGCCATGTTAGGGCAAAGTTAAATGAAATCAGAAACATTAGAAAAACAAGCCACGAAAGAGAATCATCGAAGAAAATGCTCATTCTAATGTCATTGGCAAATTTCAAAATTATCAAATAAAACGTTGCAGCAATTCAGCTTAATGTGGCAAACATATTTCGTTTTAACATTTTACAATTTGTTTGAAATTGATTGAAGTTTTTCCGATAGAATTGAAAATTAAATTTCAAACAATTTTTAAAATTCTTGAATCATGATATTCAATCTAATATTGAATGGATTACATTGATCCATAATTTGATCTTATTTATTGCTACCCATAATTTAAACATTAGTTGCGATCATCTGTTTAAAAATGCACTTGAAAGTATGCACGGTGAATTTAAAATAACCATCATTGTATTAAATGCAATCCGTTTAAGGTGTGAATATAAAATTTCTGCTAATTTATGGTAGCTGCAATCTCTTTTAGTGCACTTGAATATTCGTTTCTTAAAACATTTACCATTTTTCAAGTGATTTAAACTAGAAATGTAAGTGGTGTTTTCAGTTAAGTATTTCTAAACCATTTAATTTGTGCGCTTTGTCAAAGTAAGATTTTCTGCGCATTCTGAAATATTTTTCCATGTTGCTTCCACACTCTGTCTCCTTTTCAATGTCTTTCTTTTCTCTTCCATGATCTCTCTACTCTTCGTCTATCTTCATCACAATCTCCCTTTTTTTTTCCTATCTCATTTTCTCCTTCATCTCTCTCTCTCTCTCTCTCTCTCTCTCTCTCTCTCTCTCTCTCTCTCTCTCTCTCTCTCTATCTCTCTCTCTTTCTCTCCCTCTCTCTCTCTCTCTCTCTCTCTCTCTCTCTCTTTTCCCTCTCTTCCATTCTCACTTCCTCTATCTCTTGATCGCAGTATTCGTACAAATCTTAATATGTTTCATCGTGGAAATGGAATGAATTTGTGAAAAAAACAAGGAAAAAAGTAAGGCAAGTGAGAAGCTACTAAAATTAAATAAATTATGCACGTGAAATACACATACAACAACAACAGCAACAGCAACAAAAAAAAAGCGACCCATTTCAAATGAGGAAAGAAAAACACTGGAACTAAAAGAAACACAAGATGAAGACGACAACGATGTCGACGAGGACGAAGAAAATGTGCTTCGTTTTTCCATTGCCATTCTGTTTGTGTGCTGTTTGCTTCGTTATTTCTGCGAACTTTTAGTCAATTTTCTCATTATAAATGTACATGTGCAGCGAATGAAAACAGCAACCCAAGAGAAATTGGAAAAGTCGTACGCTGTCGATATTCGTCGGTTGGTTTTGTGGCATGTTGTAATTTAGTTGGTTTTGCATAAGACTTTATGATATTAAATTTCAATAAAGCCAAATCTAGAGCACAAACATATGAGCGAATTTGTGTGTAGTGGTTTGGTGTTTTTTTCTCTTTTTTTTTTTTTTTTTTTTTTTTTTGCTTAGAATTCAACAATATAAGTACATAAAATAAATGGCTTGGACCATTCCAACAAATATGCTAAATCGTAGACTGGGGATTTTCTAGAATCAATCGGAATATTCTGTGAATTCAAGTTCATTGAAATCGACAATATGTGGAAGAATGAGAAATACAAAAGCGTGTATAAAAGCGACTACATGAGAGAAGGGGATTGCATGAAAGAAAACAAAAGGGAAGAAAGAGTGAGCTTTACTCAGAGTGAGGAGAGATTGAGACGGGGGAGAGAGCTGAAGGGAGAGAGCTGAAGAGAGAGAGAGAGCTGAAGGGAGAGAGAAATAAAGAATGGAAGAAGGAGAGAATGGTGGAAAGGGGAAAAAAATAGGAAAGTAGTAAAGTTTCGTCGAAAATTCTAACAAACCGAGGGTGCGAGGGGGTTCAGTTTTCACCTCACATTAACATGGAAAATGAGCAGTTTGACTCCATTCAAAAGACGATAAAATTCAGTTTGAAAACTTATTGCCAAACACATCAAAGTACTCTAATCAAACATTTAGCAATTTAAAATGTGCATGTTTCATTTACAATTTCGGTTCATATTCATTTTGAACGAAAATGGACATCAACATACAATTACAATGAATATTTCCGAGAAATGGCACGGTTTTGTTCAATAAAATTAAATTAAAAATGAGCTAAATTCGATGGTTATTCGAAAATGCAATGGTAAAATGAATACCATTCCGTTGAAACTATTGAAAAGTATAGTGAAAATTTCGTTGGAATTAGCCAGTCATTTTCTGTTGTTTGTTGATTTACAAATTTTCAAATATAGTTTGCATAGAAACATGAAAATGGTGACGGTCATGGCAACGGTTTCAACGTGCATTTGGTTTAATTTATTCGGTAGTTGTGATTCTATATGGTGACAAAGAAGAAAAAGATGAAACGATAGATATGTCCATTCATTTAAATGGATATTGCACATTTAATTGTAATACACACACATT
Source organism: Resseliella maxima (assembly GCA_029041755.1). NCBI lineage: Eukaryota > Metazoa > Arthropoda > Insecta > Diptera > Cecidomyiidae > Resseliella > Resseliella maxima. Next base: position 656,245 of record JAQOWM010000683.1, on the reverse strand, counting down.
ACACACATCTAATTTGTTTGATAAACCATTCATTCACAATCGCTCACTCACTTACTCATTCAAATTTGACTAGTGTGTGTGTGCTTTTTTTTTTTCTTCTTTCATTTTAGTTTACATTGAATGTATGTTGCGAAATTATGTTCATCGCCTCCTTTTATTTTATTGGCTACATACAATTCGCATATAGCAAACAATACCAAAAATCTAATCCGATTTTATTGTCTATCTTTCGGATAACACATGTTTGGATATAAAGAAGGAAAATAAAGACCAAACCGAGTGTTACATGTAAATTGTCATAGTATAGTGATGTAGCGATGCGAATAAAGCCACATTTTGCTCATTGATGCCAACCGACACATAATTTTCGGTGAACACACGACCAAATGACTGACTGAATGTGTGTGCGTGCGTTCGCAACACGTGTATGAGTCAGTTTGTCTATTTGACGTGTGTTGGTGTATGTGTGTGTGTGTGTGCAGTGCATTTGCGACAATTGGCAAATGGGATTTTATATGCGTTGCGACGGCTCGAATATTGATTGTGTCGCCAATTGCATTTGAAACAAAAACCAACAAAACCGACTGACATATCCAAATGAAAACAATGACAGTTCGATTCGATCAAAAAATAGCCCAACCAAAATATACGAAATAGGTAGACATTTCTGAAATCCGATTTTATCACATGAATAACAACACCAACGTACCAATTTGCTGAATATTACCAGGTTGAAAAATAGGCAAAACGCTTCAAAATTTCATCATGGAAAATTGCAAATTAACCCAATTTTCCCAAAATAATGGGATTTACACATTTTCAACTTGTTATCTAGAGCACTTTTGAATTTTGATTTTAACAACGTTTTTTTCTTTTTTTTTTTTCTTTTTTTCTTTTCCTTTTTTGCTCTGGCACACTTGCATTAGTCATTTAGACTCAATTCATACAACATTTTATCTAAATAAAAATGAATTGCAATTTGTGAAAACAAAACAAAAAAAAAAAAAAAAAAAAAATCCACTGAAATCTCTCTCTCATTCACACTTTCTCGCTCTCTGGTTTTCATTCTGACGCCCGCTCATTTCTCTATTTAATTTGCACTGGAATTATGCTTGAATTTTGTGGAATATTGCACTGAATGAAATACAAACAAACATGCACATATCTTGATGTTCATAGTGAAATTCAACAGTGCAGTGGATTTAAGAAAATAAATAATAAATTCAAATAAGCTGTCGCTAGATTGCATAAAGTCAATTGGAATATTGAGAATATGAGAGAAAAAGTACTAAAAGAGGAGAAAAAAGAGAAAAAAAGCAGAGAGAGAGAGAGAGAGAGAAAGATAAAGAAAAAAGAAAGAAAGAGAAAGAGTGAGAGCTTTCTAATTGAAAGCGGAAATGAAACTGAAACGAAATCCATAATAGATATGCGTTTGAATATTTTAAACAAAATTCAGAAATGGATATGCAAGACGAAAAAGATTTCCGTATGGGATTATACCAAAAAAGAGATAGAAATAAAATGCATCTGAATTGTGAATGCTGGTATTCTTTATCAATTTGCATCTCAAATTGTTGAAAATAGTTTTCAGCTTTTAGCATAAAAGAAGCAAAATTGGGAATAAGTAAGAGAGAGCGAGAGAGAGAGAGAGAGAGAGAGAGAGAGAGGAAGAGAGAGAGAAATGGGAGTAAAAAAATAAAGAAACGAATCGAATTGAATTTGAAATTGGAGCATTTTAGGGGTGATGATTTGAGTTTTGTGTATTTTTCGTATCGAACTCACACACAATGGATTTCAGTGCACACAAAACACGACAAAAAAAATAAAAACAAAATTGCAATTCGACAGATATAGTCCCCGCTCTCCTTCTCTCTCTCTCTCTCTCTCCTTCACCTCGCTCTCTTCTGTCATTTACCATAAAATAATAAATTGTTTGCGACGCACAAACGTTAAACTGTGTTTCACATGTCGATCAATCGTTTTCCATGTTATCGGGATGTAAATACTCAATAAACAGCTATATTTCCCATTTTCGCCACACAATTGTCGCATAAAATGTTGTTCGAATCTCCTTTTTCGTGTTTGCAATTCATCTATCACACTCACTCTTCACTCTCTCTCTCTCTCTCTCTCTCTCTCTCTCTCTCTCTCTCTCTATCTATCTATCTATCTCTCTCTATCTCACTCCCTGTTCTTCTCTCATTTTCACTTCCTCTGACTTCCACATTTACATCCAACACTTTCATTCGCATTTCTATCATTTGCTCCAATGTATAGCCGCACGAGTGCTTTCAGTCTGTTTTACTGGTTTGTATTAAGTAGTAAATTGTTTGAGTTTTGTTCGATCGATGAAATACACGCATGGAATAATGCAATTGAAGAAATGCTTGGAATAATTCACATAACAACACACACAAATGTTATGTCGTTTATTGCAAATGAATTTGTGTCACGTTCCTTGTTGGCTCATATCTATTTGGAATCACTTTCGTTCAATCGATAGTTGTGTAGTATTTTGTGGATGAGTTTTGTGTGTGTATGTGTGTGTGTCTGCGTGCGTGTGAATTCACATATAATCGCACATTCAACGAATGATTTTTGTTATTCTTTCGTTAACCAAAAATGGGAACCATTGAAATGTTTTGTGTTACATGAATTTTTCACTCAATTGCACAATAAATTCGAATGAAAACCAATTGTTTTTTAAGAGCATATTTGATTTACATAATCTCAACGCAAATTAGCTTCAATATTTTTCTGTATATTTTCGGAAAATTGTTTTTTTTTTTTTTTTTGGTTTCATCATATTTACAAATTTTCATTTATTTTATTTTCCATTGAAAATTTAATGAGTTCAATTTTAGCATCTAAAATCATTTTACATTTCTACCAAACATCTAATCCATGTAAGACTAGTTTGAAACATAAAAGTGAGAAAGATACAGTAAAGAACTATGCAAAAAGTGTTTTATGCGAAAAATAACAATAACAACCAAAACGTACAACTTTTATCTCATAAATAAAGAACTAAAACTATAACATCTGACACACGAAAAAGTGTACAAAATGAAAACGAGAGATTCAGAGACAGACAAAGAACGTGCCACTTATTATTGCTGCAGTAAAATTTTCATTAATTTACAACACTTTATAATTATCCGGAAATTTATTGCTTGGAAACAAAAACGAAAACTTCCATTTTTAATGGGGACACAGTAAGTGAGAGTGGGGCGACAGAGTGAGGGGGGGGGGGGGAAAGGAGAACGAGGGTAAAAGGGCGAAATGAATGGATGATAAAGAATAAGCGAAATGAGAAAAAGACAATTCGTATGGTTTTGTGAAAGACGACGCTAACCAAACAACAATTACCGATGCGAATCCAATGATTTCGATGCTATGCAATTGTGGGCGGTAATATACAGTAAAATTGGATAGCAAAATATTAAATGAATAAAGTGTGTGTTTTGGCGTGAGCACACTTATCTAACCGAATTTATTCATTTTAATTATCAATTTTTCAGTACATAAAATTGTTGAAATCTGTTTGTAAACCACCAGTTAGTCAACTAAAATGAGCGTCGAATTTGAGTGTGAGCATGTGTACGAAGTAGTTTACTTATGTGTGTGTTAAAAATTGATAATGTTGAAAATTAGCGACGATTAAGCGAGTTTTAATCAGGCATCTTTTTTTGTTAAATTACTTTTGTTCGGCAATGATTGGATTGCCGTTAGGTATCACGTGTATATTTCTGGCTTAAAATCTCATTTTCAACAACTGTTTTTCCGCAAGCAATGCAGTCAATTTCGAACGGTTTTAACCACACATTTTTTGTAACTTTGGTGAATAAAAAAAAAAAAATATGGCGAAGCAAGCGCCGACATTTGAACGAAACTTCGTGCTGCTCCATATATTCCATTCTCACTCACTCTAACTCACTCTCTCTCACTCTCTCTCACTCTCTCCCACTCTCTCTCTCTCTCTTTCGCTCTCTTTCTCTCTCTCTCTCTCCCTCTCACACTCTCTCTCTCTCTCACTCTCACTCACTCACTATCTCTCACTCACTCTCTCTCACACTCCTCTCTTTCTCTCTCTCTCTCTCTCTCTCTCTCTCTCTCTCTCTCTCTCTCTCTCTCTTGGCTCCTTTCGCTCTTTTTTTCATTCACTTCTTCCACTTTAACTATATTTCCTTTCTCATTGTCTGAAATTTGTTGTTTGTGTTTTCAGCATAAGATCATGTGAATGAATGCAACTGACATTTAAAATGTTGGAAAGTGAAAATTTTGACCTGGCTGACATTCCATGTGCGTTTATTCATTCAACAATACGAAATTCATCTCCTCGGGTACATGCTCCAATTTCTTTGCATTTTTCAACATCACACGATGCTCTTTTTTGCCACTCATTTTGCCTCGATTCGCTGCAATATTTTTTTTCCCCATTCGAAGGCTACTTCTATATTCATTTGTATATTTTCGTTGCAATTGTAGACCATTCTAGATGCAATTCTACATATGTTTTTTCCATTGTTAGTGCTGTTTTTTCGGCAATTTTATTCCGAATTTTATTTTTCATTTCAAATTTTTTTTTTCTCGCACTCTTTTTCTATCTCTCTCTCTTGTGTGTGCTGTTTTGTTTGTTGAATGCAGAATTTTTCCAAGCGATGCATGAAAATTTGCAGTCAAATGGAGCAAATTGCCACACCAACGACCAAACAAAACCACCAACAGCATATTATTACTGGCAAATGGGGTTGATGGGGGCCATGCAACAAGTGGCCGATAACAGTTGGCGTGTGTTATATTGCATTTTGTACGTGTGTGATTGTGTGATTACGATTGTGCTCGTTCTATTTTCTCTTTTCTCGACAAATTCCAAAATGTGAAATATTTTCGTATGTATTTGTGTGTGTGTGTGTGTGTAGACCATCTCCTCACGTTTAACTAAATAAATTTTATACAATGCACACACATGTGAGAAGAAGAAAAAAACAGAAAATCTTTGGGTCATCAAAATTCGAACTTCATTTAAAAATGAAAAAAAAAAAAAAAAAAAAACCGAAAGAGAAAAAAATTTAATCGGATTTTGTTGACACGAACGAAACTTTTATTCCAAACGTATGAACATATTGGATATGGTGAATAAAAGATTATATTGAGTAAGTTTAAACCGTTTTTCCAAAGCTTATTACATTCACGTATTTCACATATCTACACACATTTTATTTATTATGATCAAAATACGCGCTTTTTGTATTTTTATTCTCTCTTCCTCTCTTTCCTTCTCTCTCTCTTTCTTTCTCTCTCTCTCTCTCTCTCTCTCCCTCTCTCCCTCTCTCTCTCTCTCTTTCTCTCTCTCTCTCTCTCTCTCTCTCTCTCTCTCTCTCTATCTCTATCTCTCTTTCTGTCTCTCTCTCTCTCTCTTTATTCCGGTCCCTTTATTCGACTCACTTTTTTCAACTCTCATTCAGATTTTTCGTTCAGTCGAACTTTAGCTTCATATATCACGATTACTCTGATGTATATATTATCTATTCATATGAATTGTACATTCGTACTGCATTTTGCATGCATACAAAATATGCACACAATTTGTGAATTGGTTGAGATAGCGGTCAAGAAAATGGAATCACTGATTTTTAACCACATTTTCATTCTATCTACAATGTAATATAATGTGAAACAATATTATTATTTATTTTTTTTTCTTTTTTCTCTTTTTTTTTTTGTTGATGGGCTTGAACATGTATATGTGTGGGTGTAGGAAATTGAACGAATGGGTCTAAATATTTAAATAGCCAAGGGTCTGAATATTTGAATAAACGAGCGCTTGTGATGCAGTCATGATGCCCACAATGTATCCAAACAAATTGAAGTTGTAATCAGTAAATGGCAATTTGCCAGAGAGAATAACTTTTTTTTTTTTTAACGAAAAATACCCGGTTTTTTTGTGACACAACTATTTTTTTTCTTTTCTTCAAGCCAAAAAAAAAAAACATCATATTATCAACTGTAGAAATTGATCATTTCGCATGCAAATGAATAAATTGGCCAAAACTTGTTTGTTTCTTCACTTCTCGACTGTTCGCGTGCCGAAATATAGACGGAAATGATGTTTTTGGTCACCCAAAAATGTATTGCATTCCAATGAATCCAACTCTCTTCATCTGTGTCTTTTTCACTTTCTCAAAGCCAAAACTTAAACTATTAATTTTCGTTCTTATAAAATCTATAATTTTGAGTTAAAAACTTTGCCGAGTTGGAAATGAAGCGCCACCAAATTACTTATTGTAATTAATTGCAGCAGATATTATGCGGCATTCGGCATTGCCTTTCATTTTTGGTGTTAATTTAAAATCAGTTGTAAAAACGAACACACAAAACTTCACCTCATTCTCCATATCTCTATCTTATTAATTTCTCGCTCTCTCTCACTCTCTCACTCTCACTCTCTCTCTCTCTTTTTCACTGTGTCTAAAATATCAGCCAAGCCATATCATTTCCTATCCGACGAAAAGTTCTCGTAAATAATCTCATAATAGAGTAGTGAAAAGTAGTTGTTTGTTTGTTTTCTCGGCCTCTCTCTTGCTCTAAACTTCCTTCGCCCTTTCTCTCTCTCCCCCCTCCCCTTTTATTGCATTTTAAATGCGAATACAAATGCGAATATGCAAAGTTCTGTATGTCTCTTAAAAACACTTTTATTGTATTGTGTGGCATTTCCGGGCCGATTTTGGTAGCCAAAAATGGTAACCAAGTTGAATCATATTATTCAAAATGATTCAAAAGGCACATTTTCCATTATCCAGCCTAAAATCAAGCTATAGCCATATAATGGTTACTGTTGTCGCGTATCGTGTATTTCTACACTGTGGTAATGGTCTCCGTTCACCCCATCTCTCTTTGCTACATAAAATGTCAGATAGTGTTTAGCCAATGTTCACCACACTTAAGCCATATTCAAAGGCATAATGTTTTCTCTTTCTAAGTTAAATGTGCGCTCCAGTTTTTGATAAATTGCGTTTGTAGTTTTGTACAGACCAACCAGAGTTAAAACTACTTGTAAATGAGTTAAAAGCCAAAAAGTGCCTCTCAAATATATACAATTTCATGCACAATTCTAATCTGCATTTTAATTTCGGAATTTTATCCATTCACCGTTTGAGGCATTTAGTCAATGCTCATTGTCTGTTTGTGTGTCTGTGTGTTCGTTCCTTTTTTTCACCATTGTCTTCATCATCTTCTTCTTCTTTGTTATCTGGCCGCAAAAATGGTTTTGTACTTAGTTAAAATGTTTTGAGACAATGTAAATAAAGTGATTTGAATGAGAAAAGTGCTAAAACGACTAATTTTCTAATGTGTCGTTTGAAATAGTTTTTGCTTAAGCATTTGTTGTTAGTTAGCTCTTGATGTATGCCATAAATATTTAAAACCATTGGCATCGTTCAACAATTGCTACAAAACATTATAAGCAGACGTATTCGTATCGAATTTCAATTTCACACGATTTTCAGTTGAATACATTTCACTTGTGGATTTGAATGATTAAATACAAAACACGAATTGGCCAAACACATTTCTAATTTCAAAATTGTTTGACGAATCCCAAAAAGGGAATGGATTCAGAGAAATCAAATTGAAAATGGTATAGTGAAATTGAGCAAATTGAAATGCGTATTCGACCGATGAAAATTGTCTGTCAATCGATCATTTCACTTCAACTGTTGCATGAATGCGTATAATGTGTATTTGATAGCACAAAACCATGCCTGATGGGGGACATATTGGGCTGCATGAAATTGAAATATTTATGTTGTTGTTTGCATTTTTTTTTTTTAAAGAATATTGTGCATATATGTGTTATGCTTGATCTCATTTCTCAAATAATACACTTGAGAAATGAATAAAAGAATTGCTGATGTGCAAAACATTGAAATTTATATTATGACCAATTAGTTAAAAGGCAAATTCACACACACAGTGAGACGCTATTTCCTTCTTCTCTCATCTAATTTACCGGAAATAATAGTTTAATTCGATGAAATCATCAATCACATAATTTTGGTGCTTTTTTTTTCTATTTTTTTTGAGAGGCGAAAGACTAATTTGAGATTAGGAAAAAGACTTTTTGTGAAATGGACGAAAAAGTTTTTTTTTTTCTCTATTAGTTGCCGAACTAATGCCAAATTTGTGTGCTCTGTCCACTATCTTTTGTTCGGAAGAAAGAGATTTTTTTGGGGGGAAAACGGGATTGGTGGTGAATTAATTCGTTTCCAACTCTCTTTTGTTTTTGACCCAATTTTTAAGATTTGTACAGTTCGTATTGAAACCACAAACAAGAGAATCCACTAACACACATTCATAATTTAGACGAAGAATTGGAACAGCCTTGGTTTACACTCGCAGTCATTGAACAAACGTCGATAGAATATTCACGAGCGCTTTTCACTATTTTCCGTTTGCTCTTGCTCTTGCTCTTGCTCTTGCTCTCACTCTTACTATCCTCCACAACACACACACACACACACACACACACACACACACTCTATTTCTGTCTCTCATTCTCTTTCACTTATCGCTTTTTCTCTTTACCATTTTTCACTCGTATCCATTGTATGCATGTGTGTATTTACTGCATTTGCCTGCAAATTTCATTAGTACGCTGTTGGCTTTACGGGGTTTCGTTCATTGTTGCTCTCACTCTATTGGTACCTCAAACAATGAAATAACACGACAGGCAAAGCAATTTCAGCAATTTTTATACCGGCAAACGAACAATATACATATATATATATATCGGCACGGTCAGAAAATGCTTGAGATGAAGGAGGTCCAAACCATCAAATACGAGAAGAACAGAAAGAATAAGGGAAAATTCAGATCGAGTGAATGAGAAATAGAAATCAAGAGAGAAAGGGAGTTCGAGCGAAAAAAAGAGAGAGAAAAAAATAAAGAATGAAGGAGAAAACGACAACGACAGAGCAAAGAAGATGCTCATAAATAACATATTCACTGCCGTTGTTGCACATTGTTTGTCGAGCACAAAGTTAGAAAATAATAGGAAAAATATATATACGGTTCGGATTGCATGTAGCGAATACGCAAACCGGCACCAGCAGATACAGCAAACCAAAATGAATAAGAACGAGAATGATGTTGAAAGGGAAAAGATGGAAAGATAGAAAGAGAATAATATAAAGAGAGTGAAAAAGAGAAAAAGAGAAAGAGAGCAATTGAGCGACGAGAAAAGCGCTACTTTTCAAAGCTTTTATCTCAATTTCTTTGGCCATAAATTCCATGAACAATATTTTCGCCCGCAGAAGAATACCAGCCGAAAAAAAAGGAGAAAATTGACAAGCAAAGGAAAAAAAAACGCACACACTCCAAATGCATAAACATTTCGACTTTCGATGGCAAAGGAACTAGACAGCATGTTTTCGAAAAAGTAAGAGAAGGATTCATACAGTGAGAGGGGGTGATGGAGAGATGGAGAGGCAGAAAGAGAAGGACCAAAAGTAAAGGATCAGTAAAGAACAAGAAGAAGCAAGAGAGAGAGAGAGAGAGAGAGAGAGAGAGAGAGAGAGAGAGAGAGAGAAAGTAATAAGGAAGAAATAGAATCGAACGAAAGCCTGTGTAAAATGGGAAATTTGACGACATTCTAAAGACGATATGATCGCTAAAATTGAATAGACGCTTTACAGTTCTTGGAAAATTACGGTTATTTCGAACAGCATTCGGTTGAATAAAAGTTATTTTTCTCTCATGCTCTGCCACCCACCATCTTGCTCTTTCTCTCTCTTTTTCTCTCTCTCTTTGTCTCTCTCTCTCTTATATCTTTCTCTCGCTCTCTCGCTCTCTCACCATTTCCAATTTAATTGATAGCAACAAAAAAAAAAAAAAAAGAAAAACGAGAATCTGAAATCAAAATACAAAATTGTAACATTGGCCATCGAAGCATGACAATTCGCTCAAAAGTCAACTACTATACCATACTAAGTAGCGAATAAATTTTGCTTCCTTTACAATTCAAAAAGCCATTTGCAGGAAGTTTGTTACGTCAGCAAGTTATTAGCCTGCTCTTTCATTTTTTTTGTGTTATTTCTCTCGCCTTGCCATTGAATGTTGTTTTCAGAAATAGTAGAAAAATTATCATAGTTTGCAACATTTTGCATTGCAACAAAGTGCAATTGATGAAAAGAATTTCATATATAATATGTTTGTACCTGAATCCGGAATAGAAAAAAAAAGGAAAAAAACTGTTCTACGAGAGAGAGAGAGAGAGAGAGAGAGAGAGAGAGAGAGAGAGAGAATGAGAGAGAGAGAAAGAGAGAGAAATTGTGTATAACATAGAGAAAAATGTCATTTTTGTCATTCTTTTAACAAAATCAACATCTTTGCTTTGACTATTGTGTCTTTCAGTAGTAATAATTTTTTTATTAAAATTTATCTGCATTTCGTTTTATATTTTTCTCTTTTATTTTCGTTTACATTTATTGCATAAATTTAAAAGTAGAAAAGTGGTTTATGGTTACTGGCAAAATTTCATTTCCAGACATGTCAATCGGATGATGAGATAAGACTATTGATGTAATGACAACTATAAGATAAACTGTACAATATTTGAAATCCCTAACAACTAATTGAAATAAAATACCATTGGACATGGCAGTAAAGTACTGTTTGAAATTTCAATGTTTGCTCAACATCAGTGAAATGTCAAACAATAATTATTTAAACGAAGCTCCTTCTATTTCATCCACTTCATCACTTCTTTTACCTTTTCCCCATGTTTTTCTTCTTCACCATCTCCATTTGCTTTCAATAAAATTGAATGTGTAATGCGAAAATCAAATGGAACACCAAAGCGATTAATTTAATTATTTGGTTGCTTTTGTTATTCGATGTAATAGTCAATCAGTGAAATGGTAAATTACATGGATTAGAATGATGTGAATTAAAATGAGAATTACCGAAGAAAAACGATAAAATTTGTAATTGTGAGAAAATGAGAAAAGTCCATGACATGCATAAAATACAAAGTTATTTGCGTGCATTTGAATGAAATGATATTTTGTGGCACTGAAACTCAGTCATTTGTGCCAATGGTCAATGTGCTGCTGTTTTTTTTTTTTGTTTTTGACAAAATGACCAACAAAGACAAAAGAAAAAAAAAAAAAACAAAAAAATTAATCAAATACGAGCGAGTGCGAGCACGAAACGCACATTTCATGTTCGATGCTAATTTGTTGATAGTGTTTTCTATTCAATGATGAAAGTTCATTTGATGTAATTACATTAACGTTATGATGGAAATTGAAGCTCAAATATGAAATGAAGTGAATTGAATTCATGATACACAAACATACACACAACACATGCATTCGCATGAGAATAAAAATAAAAAAAAAACAAACAAACAAACTGTGTAAAAAGCGACTGCATATGCAAATGAAATGTTAAACTAATGTTATATACAAAAACAACGGTCAAATGAAATGTTGAAAGCGATTCAACGACATAAACCTTAATGCTCTTACAAATCGAATGAAAAAACTGTATTTCCAGTGTTTTATTTTCATTATCTCGTATTTGTTTTTTCAAGTTACATCACGGAAAAAAAAACACACAGCATCGAAAATAAAACACTGTTTTTGAACAGAGTGTGTGTGTGTGCGTGTGTGTGTGTGTTCATTCAAGTTCACAAACAAGAAAGAAATGAAAAATTTGCTTTTGCTGAAAATCACAAACAAGAGCCAATCTGAAATAAAACATTAACGGAACAACGACAAAAATAACAAAAACAACAACGTTAGGTAAATGTACGAACAGAAAAAAAAAGAAATGATAATACACAAGCACGCACTAAAATAAATATAAACATAGGTATATGCAAGCGAAATGTATGAAAATGGGGTTGCAAAAAAAAAAAAACACACACACACGCACGATGATAACAACAAAAAAAAAAAAAAGCGAAAAACGAAAAAAATGAAGGAAAAAAATACTCACAAAGACCATTTGTACTGTCTGGCGCTGTATTTAACGAGAAAATAATGGAAACAATATTGCATTTTTAGTCTCATTTTACCATTCACACCATTTCCAATATAAAATAGTTATCACAAAATAAAAAATAAAAGAAGCAGAAAAAAGCGTTCCTTTTCATTAGATCTCTACATATTTGCGCAATGTTGAAATTTTAGCAAACAGAATAATAATAAAAAAAACGACGACGACAACAACAACACATGAAATTCCCTCGGCTCTTGAATTTTATGCGACGAATATCGTTCGTTTGCTTATTCGCGCTGCCAATATTATGCAAAATGAATTTGTAGAACATATCCTTATTGCCTAAATGCATTTTAAATTGAATTAAATGCCGCTTTGATGCGTCCTCTCAACCGAAACCAAATCGACAAACGCGAATGGGTCCACATTACGCTTTGCTTGAATCTCGAGCTTTTCGAATTTATTTTATTGTCCATTTGCTTGATTTCTTATCTTGCTCACTGTGGCTTGATACGTATTTTTCCGTTTTTTTTTTTTTTTTTTTGGTGATTTTCTCTTTCTTTCTTTCTCTCCCACTCTCTCTCTCTCTCTCTCAATTTCTCTTTCAATCTCTCTCTCACTCGCTCTTTCTGTCTCTTTCATTTTCGTTCTTTTTCACTTCAAGCATCGTCTTTTATAATTGTTACACAGTTTGGTCGATGTTTTTTTTCTGTTGAAGAATAAAAAGGACATTTTGATTTCATTTTTGTTCCTTTTCTTGCTTTCGTTTTCATCTTTACATCAAATCAAAATTCAAATGAATTTTCGAGTCGAATGAAAAGGAGAGAGAGAGAGAGAGAAAAAAAAAATGGGAAATATGCCATATACGCGAAGTGAATTCATTTCGTTTTGTTCGTGCACAAAAATGATACAATTGCTTTGCACAGCGCGATCGTTTTTTTTTTCTTCTTTTTTTTCTTTCATTAATGTATTGCCGTGAATTGCATTTGACTCGGAAGGGTCTGGCCGCTATTTTGTTGTTGTTTCTTTCTTCTTGTTTTTTCTTTTAATTCTTGGCCAGTTTAAAGAAATATCACTTTACTAACATTACATTGTTTGTGTGCACTGTGCCATACATCGCTGATTTTATACGGCCGCCGTTTTTGGTTTCGACATTTTTGGTTTTTTTCTTCTTCTTCTTCTTCTTTTTCACATTTTCTTGCTTCAATTTTGATGTTGTTCGGTTCGGTTGGTCAGAATTACGCGACAATGGTGCAAATAATTTATGTGGAAAAATATGTAAATTGCTTTATTTTGTGGAAAATCATTGAATATTTCAACAATTTTCAAAAAAACAACAAAAAGACAACGACAACGATGGAAGGCTCCGGTCAGAACGTGCGTCTCGCCAAATGGATCCTGTTACCGTTACTGTTACGTTACGGCTTTTTATTGTATCATATTCACATTTCAACGGGCCGCCACCCTCGCTTCAACAAATAATGGTGCAGACACAAGGCGGAGGTAAAAAAGGAATGCCAAAGAGAGAGAGAGAGAAAGAGTATGAAAAAACTCAACAAAAACGTACACAAGCAATTTTCAAGTAAATAAAATGAAAAGCATATACGATACATGGAGAAAAATTCCATTTCGTCGCCTAGTAAGTCGATGTACAAAGATTTGCCGGAACAATGCAAAAGGTGAACGAAATGATACGATAAAAAGATAAGAAAAAAATAAATAAAATAAAGCATGATGAGGCGAAATGCCAAGTGACATGGGATAAAGGCGTTGGCAAGGGACGGGAGCGGGGACGGGGACGGCACCAAATCGGAATGGGTCGAAAAATAAGATGGAAAAGAAAAGCGATGTGAAGTGAGGCGGTATGAAATGTGAAGCGAAACGGGCAAGAAAAGTATTCGTATGAACGTATTACCATCGACATGCCAAATGATGAAATACAGGCGAAGATAAGTGATAAGAGAAAATGAAAAAAGGCATTCGACAAGAACACACTTTTACACACGCAGAACGAAACCAACAGCAATAAGACAGACGAAAGACGAGCACAAAAAAAAAAAAAAAAAAAAAGAGCGCAGAAATAATTGAAGCATTCGAACAAAGTCGTAAGCAAAGAAACTGGCGGAAAACAATTTACTCGTATTTATTTAATGGCACCAATTTTATTTGAAGGCAGCAACAACACCATCAATCGCAACAAAAGGTGGCATCGGTAGCAGCAACACATAGGTACTGTCAATGTCAGATCATTGAAACAAAGACAGCTTAAAAATGTGGCTGAAAGAGGATCGAAGGCTGTGCATGACCTATGCGCTCATATCATTGCAAAATGTGATGGCATTCCGGCTACAAATGATCGAAAAGTCATTTTAAATGGTTCACCATTGTAGAAAACTTACAATTCTTAAACAAATGCCAACACTTTACTGATTCGATTCAATTTGATTTGAGTCTTCATGGCAGAGTTTAAAGTGTTTCCTTTGGATTTTCCACAAAGAGAAGAAAACAAAAAACACGCTGTTGAGATGCGAATGAAAACAAAACCATGGATTTTTCGATGGACAATGATTTTTTTTTTTTTTTTCGTTTCAATGTTTTTTAATACCATTGAATGTTCAATAGTTCTTTATGTACAAAGTCGAATGTCACTTTGGTTGCACAGTATTTCTTTCGTAATTTCAGTAGAAAACAGTATTTCTTATACAGAACTGGCTATTTCTTGTCGAATGATTGTGTACAAGACAAGAAAATAAAAAAGAAAAGAAAAAACACGTTACCATCTCAAAAACATTAATTTTTGCCTTCAGTTAAACATGTTGAAGATGCCATGAAGTGTGCTCATGCCAAATACACCGCAAAAGCCCACCTGCAAAATGGAAAATAATGTTCGTCATCGTCATCCGACCAAAACGGTTGCTGCTTCTACTGGTACTGCTATTGCTTCTGCCACTGCCACTGCCACTGCCACTACCACTGCCACTGTTCACGTGTTCACAGGTGATGTAATTTTAATTATTTTCTTTCCTCAACCTTCACTCTCCTCCTTCCTTCCTCACTCTCTATTTCTCATTCATATTATCTATTGCCATTTTCTGTGTTACCCTTCAGTAACATTGGCTCAGTTACACTGTGGTTCTGTGCACGTAATCACAAAATGTTGAAAGATTTGTCACATGTGCAATTTGTGTTTAACCGGATTCTATTTATGTGGTGTTTCTTGATTTTTGGTCATCACATAAACGATTGCCAAAAAAAAAAAATACATTCAAACTACTTTTCATAAAGCAGAAACAACTCATCAAGCTACAGTGGAAAATTAATCGAAGAAATGGCACAATTATGTGACCTTTTTTATTTTTGTTGCAATGGCTTGACAGAAAATTGACACAAACACATCGACACCGGTTGTACGCTTCAATCATCATACCGAAAATTGTATGTATCAATCAACCTTTTTTTACTCTTTCCGTTTTTCTCTTTTTTTCTATTTCTCCGTCTTTGTTTCTCTGCTTCATTTTCTGTCTTATTTTTCTACATCTTTTTCCTTTTTTCTTTCTCTTCTTTCTCTTTCTCTTCCACTTCTTTCTCTTCCACTTCTTTCTCTTTCTCTTTCTCTTTCTAAACATTTCTCAATTTTCCGAAAAACTTTTCCGTTTGTCAGGTGGCAAAAAGTTTGGCTGTTGTTTCAGTTTCGTTGATATTGTCGTTGATTTGGTTGGATGTTGAAAAGTGAACACCGGTTCTATTCAAAAAGCTCGTTTAATTAGGCCAACATTTTCGGACAAAATAAAATGGCAGAGTGTGTGAGAGTTAAGTGAAAAATGAAATTTCCGTTTGCGCAATAAAAATAAATTCTCATTTTGTTGAAATGCATTTTCGATATGCACGTAGTATCGCAAACGAATAATACAAAGGAAAAATAGCACGAGAGAGAGAGAGAGAGAGAGAGAGAGAGAGAGATGTGAAAAATTGCTTCCATTAAAAATAGGAAGAAGAAGAAGAAGAAAAAAAATTTGAAATAATTCGTTTGCTCTTGAATATTTTTCTCGTCGATAAACGATTTCTGTCCAATGCTAGTCATTATTCTTCAATGATGGCAATCTATTTAATGCACCTTAAACATTTTCAATCTGCTTTCATGGATAATATTCTACAATTCATTTTTCTTTATTATGCGGTATGCGCGAATGAATCAAATCGATATTCATAGCCGCATGTCCGAAATTAATGCATTCGAACATTCTTCAATATTGCGCCCAAAAAAAAAAAAAAAAAAAAAAATGCAAAACAATTGACTTGAGAACGAAAACATCAAAAATACTTTTATTACGCAAATGCAATACAATTTAACATATTGAAAATGAAGAAGATTCATTTTCGAAAAACACACACATCATTTATTTAAAAAGGATAAAATGGCATGAAAATAAATTGTGAGCGGAAAAAGGTGAAAACGAATATAAAACCAGAAAATAAAAACCAAACACATATACGAATGGAAGGGGAAATGAAAAGAAACGACGACAACGAAGATGAACAAAGATTTACTTTTTGGGATTTTGGCCTTCATTTTCCTATTGCTTGTTTAGAAACAAAAAATATAGCCGAGAAAATGAAAAGGGACACATATTTGCCGTTAGAATCTATACCTAGAAAATGGCATTTACGACAAAAATTGATGGATCTTTTTTTTTTTCGTTTGCTTCTCTTTAGAAACCGAAACAAAAAAAAGAAAATCAGAACAACAAATTCAATCGAACGAAGAAGGCCAAAGTAAGTCAGTTTGAAAATCTTTTCCATCCGAACAAGAGAAAAATTTGTTTTTTTTTTTTTTGTTTTTTTTCCGAAACATTCGAATGATGTCAAACTAACACCGCGAACAATAAAAATTATTGAACATAGGAAATTAAAAAAAGAAAAAGAAAAAAAATTTGAAAAATGTGAAAAGAAAAGATCTCAAAATCATACCTGTGTTAAAATCAACGCTAAACTCCTCAAGTTCGTTTCCTTTAACGATCGTATAAATTAATTTACGTCCTAGGGGACTTTCAGCTTGAATTGCCACTGACAATGGTGTATGTAATTCAATATTCTCTGGTACAATGTCCGAGTAAAATTGTTTACTAAAAACTGGCATTGATTTATCGATTACCTGTGGTCGGTCATTGTACGGCATCGATGAAGAAGATTCCATTAGTTGGTTCCGATTTGGTGCATTGAGGTCGTCGTCGTCGTCGTCGTCGTCGTCGTCGTCATCGTGGTTGTCGTTGACGTTGATATCGTTGATGTCATCGTTGTTGAAAATGTTTTATGGATGGTAGAGTGCGACGCGCGATCACACATTTATCAAGTGAATTGAAATTTAGCCGCCAGTGCATCGGTGTATCGTCGATGAAAAATTACATCGTATTCATGTATCGGCCAAAGTTCATATTTGATATTGAAGCGAAAGAAATATGAAAAGAAAAGAAAAATAAAAAAATCAATAAATAAGTGATTTTGTCCAAGAAAAAACAAAGAAAAGGGGGAAAAAAATATAATCAGCCAATACGAATGGCAACATCGTTGAACGCTTTCGTTGTGTTTATCGACGGAATTTTGCGATGCGATTTGCAATGTGCTACAACCTGAAAATGTTTACGACTTCAAAACTTCTTGCTGCTCACACTTTTTCCTTTCTCTCTCTCTCTCTTTCTCTTTCTCTCTCTCTCTCTCTCTCTCTCTCTCTTTCTCTTTTCTCTCTCTTTCTCTCTCTCTCTCTCTCTCTCTCTCTCTCTCTCTCTCTCTCTCTCTCTCTCTCTCGTTCTCAGTCTTTTTTCATGTACAAATGCGATATATTCCTCTATCTTCATATAATATTCTCATGTGTCTTTATTGAAGACTCTAAAGTAAATCGAATATGTTACAAAATGAAAAACGAGTAAACAACATCAGAAGCATCAGAGAAAAAATAAAAGTAAAATCAGAGGGTGAAAAACTTTGAAAATTCTAGTTTCAGGAAGCAAAATGCGATGAAGAGTAATCGAAACTATTTCAGAATACAAGTGGTTGAGTTTCATTTTCCAATTTATGAAAATGTTTACGCTGAAAGTTTTGTTTGTTTGAAAAGTAATTAATGTATTTTGCGTGTGTGTATGCGTTTATTTCGAAAAATTCAATTGCTGAAAAATGGTATGCGGACTGAATGAGCGAGCGTACAAGCGAGTGAGTGAGTGAGTTTGGGAAGAAGCAGGGGAACGACTGAGAATGCGAGAGAACAACAGAGGTAATGAGAGAACAAGAGCGTGAGAGTGAGAATTAGAGAGAGAGAGAGAGAGAGAGAGAGAGAGAGAGAGAGAGAGAGAGAGAGAATGAGATGAAAACAGAGAATTGATTATGGTTATTCAATGATATAATCATTGTGTTTAGAATTAATTTACCAAAATGTCAGAATTGTTTCGATAAATGAAATATATAGTATCGAAAATCGAAACAATGATATATACCAAAATAAATGCTGTTGACATAATGCAAACGATTTGGTGATTATTGTTAAAATTGTTATTTATTAAATGGTTAAATACGGTCGATTGATGCGTGTTTTTGTCTTTCAAATGTCATACTGGTCAATGGTATAGCTAAAGTTGTCAATCGCAATTGTAGTATTTTACCGTAGTCATCATAAAAAATTTAATTAATACGATCGTTGATTACTTTATGGACAGATAATGTAGATACGTATGTTTTATGTGTCGCATAAAATCAATTACATGCGATTCAAAGTGTGTATGTGTGTGAGTGTACGCTGACGATTCAACATGCATGCAAATGAGCTAAGTAAAAACATCATCACGAATCATCGGGAATGAAAGAACGGAAGCACGAGAGAACGAGCGCACGTATCGTTTGGTGCGACAATACACATCTGTGTCATTGAATATTTTATGAGCCAACGACAAGTAGTTGAGTTCGATCGAACGCAATTTCAGTCTTACACAAGGCTTCAGAAATGAAATGAAAACAACAACAAAAAAAAAAAAATTCGCTCATTAAAAATGCTAAAACACTAAACTCAGTCGCGGACTTTATTAATTGCTTTTGCTTTTGTTCTTTAGCAAATATAGCGATCGCAATCAAGCTGTAGCGGTGCATGAACTATTGCGCCTTGTCAATTTTTATTGCATGATAATAATATAAAGTCAAAACAAACGAAACGGCCATTGATGCATTCACTTAATTAGACGGTTCGAATATTTCAACATTTCTCAATGCGAAAAAAAAAAAAATAAAAAATTCTTCTCTCTCTCTTCTTTTCGCTTATTTTAAAACGGCATTTCTGTGTGTATCTTTTAAACTGAAATGCATCAAGTTTTTCAAGCATTTTCAAATACACTTGAACCGGTACGGTTTGTTTTGAATGTGACCAAAGCCAACCGATGAAAGAAAAAACAACAACTCTTTCTCTTTCTCTCTCTCCCTCTCCCTCTGTCTCTCTCTCTCTGTCTCTCCCTGTCTCTGTCTTTCTTTCACACACAGACTGCCGCTTTTAAACGCACATACGTAAACTGGAATAGATGATGAGAAATGTAACGAGAGAAAGGGAGCAAACTTGCAGTATGCATTGAAATATGCCATATATTTTGATTTCGTTTGTTTATAAATATAACCAACGCGCAGTATGGCTTTGCATTTATCTCATTCACCGAATAAATATTTCAGTTACAATTGTGAAAAAACAAAAGCTTTTTGATTCTTTGAAATTGAATTTGTGTGCTTGGATGCGTGGTAGCATACACAAGTTTCTACCGCATACAAATAGATGAGTAGTTTTTTTTGTCGCTGTTTGTTGTTGTTGCCAAAAAGTAAATTGATATGAAAATCAACTTGGCGAGCATTTTTGTTTATGATAGTGTAACGTATATAGCTCATCATGTTGCATGCACATTCCCATTTCCATTTGTTTCCTATTTCTCGTTCCCAGTTTTCCCATTTTCCCGCATTTCTTCTCGCATTGATGTAATGTTAAAATGCTTTTCACATTCAATGTAGAACTCATATAATTGCAACGGATTTTCAAAATGAAACTTTCAACCAAATTGTAAATAATTGAAAAACGCATCGCATTCTGGGTGTATAGTGTCAATGTTTGTAGTTCGCAAGCCAACATCTCCTCAAATCTATCTTTTTCATTTTCTTTTTTTTTTTTTTTTTTCTTTCTTTTTGAAGCTATGAATTTTATTTTCATTTTTATTTATCGCATAAAATTATTTAACCATCATATATACATTTTACTCTTCATCATTTTTACACATATAAGTCTGTCTCGTTGTGTACCTATATGCCATCCATAGGTTTTTGCCCATTCTCGGTTAGATTATTACTGATCATCAACGTTGTCGACGTCGTTTTCATCATCATTGATGTGGTAAACTTTATTGACTTAAGCATTTCAATATCTTTATGTGTGCATGATAAATTAACCATTTTATGACTATTACCATTGAGTTTTGTCGTCGTTTGACATCAAACAAATAGCGTTTAAGTGGTGTTGTTGAACAATTTCTATAATTGGCTTTGGGTAGATAAATATTTCTATCTCTATCTCTATCTCTTTCTTTCTCTTTCTCTTTCTCTTTCTCTTTCTCTTTCTCTTTCTCTTTCTCTTTCTCTCTTTCTCTCTCTCTTTCTCTCTGTTTTTTTCTGTTTTCACTCTGTCTTTACTTCTATAATTCTTTTTCAACTATTTCTCTTCTGGTCTCTTTTCACCTCTCTCGAAGAGATCTCTCTTTCTCTCTCTCTAATTCCCTTTTTCTGTCTCCCTCCTTTTTCTTTAGTGGAACACTGGTAGAAAAAAGAAAAACACGTACACATTCAGAGAGAGAGAGAGAGAGAGAGAGAGAGAGAGAGAGAGAGAGAGAGAGAGAAAGAGAGAGAAAGAGAGCGAAAGAGAGAGAAAGAGTGGCCAAAAGAGAGAAAGAGAGAGAGAAAGAGAGCGGACAAAGAGAGAGATAGAGATAGAAAGAAATTTCAAGAGAAAGAGGGAGAAATGAAGACAAAAATTGCAAAAGAGCGAGGCTGAGAAGAAATTACAAATAAAAAAAAAAAACAAGGTAGAGAAAAAAAAAACTAAAAAAAAACGGTTGAATAAACTTACCTTAACATGTACGGTAACATCAGTTGAGCACGGTGTAATACCGCCATCATAAGCTGCAATTAGCAATTCAAAATCCCTGTTATGTCCTTCAAGTGTTTGCTTAAGTGTCACTTCACCCGTTTTACGATCAACTTTAAATAGTTCACCATGTCCACGTTTCATTTCATAACGTACTTCACCATTTTCATAACTATCCGCATCCAATGCATGAACTTTTGTTATCATTGAACCACGTTCAGCATCAACTGATACAATTGCATAATATGGTAAATTGACAAACATTGGACAATTATCGTTAATATCCAATATAGTTACATTTACAATGACATGAGCAACGCGTGGCTTTTCATAATACATTGAATAAGATCTGGCTTCAACAATTAGCTCATGATTTTGTTGTTGTTCACGATCAAATCGTATGCCCGTTGTTACAACCGCACCGGATGTTAAACCAATACGAAACATATCAGTTGGATTGAGTAAACGAAATTCAATGTGTTCATTTAATGCGGCCCCGATTACATTTACCACCGTAACGATTGTGATTTTTGTTGAATTCTCCAAAATGGATCCTTCATAAATGGACTTTTGGAATACCAAACCGGAATTTTCGGATGTTTCAACACGAACATTTACCGTTGCTGTATTTGTATATTTACCATCTGTAACGCGCACTTGCAATTTATAAAATTCACCAATGTGCTCGATATTTCTGTAAATAGAAGAGGGAAGAAAAAGCAGATAAAATTAAACTTGAATGAAGAGAAGAAAAAAAAAACAGCATAATCAGTGCAACACATTTAACTGGTTCTTAATGTAGTAATACTACAGTTTCCACGAAGTTTTATTAAAACTTCAATCATTTACTGTGTATATGTTTCTAAATTGAGCTAACGATTTTTTTTTTTGTTCATCATTTCACTTCATCAATAATTTCCATTTAACAACCACAACAAATACACACCACAAACAACTATGTGATAACTAGTTTTCACTTTACGCTTCAATTCAATGAACATATGTATACACAAAAAATTACTCGTCAGCGTTAGGAATTCTTTTTTTTTTTTTTTTTTTTTTTTTGATGAACACAATGAAAAAAGAGATAAAAAAGAATCACAACTACTACACACACACACACACACACACATACATACATACATATATTATTTCTATTGGAATTTAATCTATTTGATAGAATTCATCACGTATTCGATTAGTCATAAGTTATCCTTGAATGGTGGAAAGTTGGCTAAAGAAATGAGAAAGGAAGGAAGAGAGAGAGAGGGAGAAGTGAAGAGGAGAGGTGTAACAGCAAAGGGGAAGAGAGGGAGAAAGAAAAAACATAAAGCAAAAGCATGCGTCGACTTTGACGATGAAACATTTTTATAGTCGATTGCATTCTCGAAGTTTATTTGAGGTCGTCATCATCATGCGAACATGACGAGCGCATCAATGAAATCAACACAATAATTTTTACGGTAAAATTGAGAGATTCGAAGACAAAAATTGTAAAACAGTAATGGAGGAAAAACAACAGCGAGAGGAGGGGGGACAGAGAAAATGAGACAGAAAGCGAGAGTGTGGAGGAGCGAGAGAGAGAGAGAGAAAGAGAGAGAGAGAGAGAAAGAGAGAGAGAGAGAAAGAGAAAGCGAGAGGGAGAGAGAGAGAGAAAGAGAAAGCGAGAGGGAGAGAGAGAGAGAGGGAGAGACAGAGGGAGAGAGAGAGAGAGAAAAAGGGAGCGAGAGAGAGCAAGAAAGATAGAAAAAGCGAGAGCGAGATAAATTGAGTGTCAAACAGTAAAAAAAAGATCCAAGAAAGAGTGAGAACGTGTGCAAGAGAATAAAAACATCAAAAAGTCCTCTTTAAAACGCATTGCAATTGATGATATACGAGATATTTCATGTTCACATCCGTTTTGTGTTATCATCGTTCATTTTTCTGCCTTTTTTTTTACAAAAATTTGCACACATGTAAGCATTTCCCTTTTGTCAATATCATCGTTTTTGATATTCTTTTTCATGTCATTTTTCATTTCCATCGAATGTGAGACATCTCGTTGAAAAATTAGCGATTGAAATGTGATTAAAGTGATTGCAATACATTGCTTAGCTAATATGATTGTTTGACAATAATGGAAAAATGCTTTATAGTCTGTGTAAAGTTGCGTTTTCTCAATTGGTATTTCTGCATCATTTGCGATGGTTTGAAAATCGAGTGAATAACAAAAAAAAAAAAGAAAAAATCTGTTCGTAAAATCATGTGAAATATTCGAGAGTCGAATGAAATAGCTAAAAGTATCAAAAGCTCATTCAATTCACCATATTAGATGGTGAAAGTGATGCATATAAAAAAAAAACCCTTTTTACAGACACATAAGGCAGCATGATCTTATTTGTATCAATCAAATTCATATATTTTACCGAAAGCGTGAATGTATCGCATGCACATACAAATGTACAATTTTAAGAACTGAACTGTATGGCACAAGGATTTAGTTTCGTATATGGTGAATGGTTGTGTTGCTTTTGGATTTTTGATTGTGTTCCAAGTTTGATCTGCACTTCATGGGTCGTTCGGTATTTACAGTTCGTTCCACACATACCGTTTCATGTTGGTTTATTGTCAGACGAACTAGTTTTTCTTCGTTTTTTTCACTCTTTCTCTCTCTCTCTCTCTCTCTTTCTCTCTCTTTCTCTCTCTCTCTTTCTCTTTCTTTCTCTCTCTCTCTCTCTCTCTCTCTCTCTCTCTCTCTCTCTCTTTCTTTGTTACACGTCTTCGTATGGCAAAAAGCGTTTTGGTTGTGAAATTTGTAGTGCCAGAGAAATGTGCCAGTTGGAAAAAGGCAACACACGAAGAAAAAAAATATAGATATATATATAAAGGGAATAAGAGAAGGAATAAACGAATGGCAGAAGTAAAGCTTTAAACAAAAAAAAAAAACAACAAAAAATGCGATGGGAAAAAACGCCAACATCCAGGGAAATATATTACGAACGTGCATATGCAAAACATGAAGATCCCTGGAAATCTTGTTATGACTTTATTTAGTTAAAATATTTGAATATTAGATAAATGTGTGCGAGTTGAGTTTATCTTCTCTTTGCATTCACTCTTTCTATCCGTTTTTCTCTCTTCCTTTCTCTTTCTCTTCCATTTTCTGCATTTCTCTAATGGTAAGTCTCTCTTTTTTTTTCTGTTTCTATCATTTTCTTGCACTAAAACACGATGACATATTGCTTGAACACGTGAACACACACACACACACACACACACACACTGTACGGTGTTTGAAATGAAGAATATGTTTGTGATTTTGGTGTGTCATTCATCTATTTTAGTGGTATTTCAGCCATTTGACATTTACCGTTCGACATATTCAATGATAACATTAATAATCAATGTGCGAATGTTGGGTGTTTTTATTCTTCTCATTTGCACGATGCTTGAGATAAGACCAAAAAAGGCTACCAGATAAACCAGCAGCAAACAACAATAAAAAATGAAAAAAAAAAAAAAAAAAAAAAAACGACGAAGAAATTTATGTGTGTATTTTTGGCAAAAATTCTCTTTGTCTGCGATGACGGCGACTTTTTCAAAGGTCATTTTACCGAGATCTCATTCAATTTGTGTCAATTTATTCTTTTTTAACTGAATCAAATGCACAAAAAGCATTTGAATTAGCCGGGGCATGTGTCCGATCATGAAATGTGACCGAGTAATGTAAAGTGTGCTTTTCAAAAACAGCAGAAAGAGATAAAGAGAGAGAGAGAGAGAGAGAGAGAGAGAGCCAGATAGAAGCAGAGAAAAAGTGAAAAAGTCCACTCTGAAAGATTATAACACATTCAAAGGTGGGGGATTTTTTTTTCTGTTATTTGCACAGTACGAGTATGATAAAGGGCAATGCACAGAACCAAAAAAGAAACAAAAAATTATGTACGGCGCCGTTTTTTCGCCGCTCTGTTGATGCTGAATGTGTGTCGTGTATGATCTCCTCTATATTTTCCAAGCCAAATTCATACTACAGATGCGCTCTAACGCTATTACAAGTAACGAAAAATTTCGAAGTGCGGTTCATACAGTTCTCTCATTTCTTTTTTTTATGCTGAACGAAAACGAGCTTAGAATAAATAATTAGAATGGTGAGAAAGGTTATTTTGAGTTAGTGCGTTTTTAGTAAATGTACATTACGCTCATCGTACGTGTGTCTATTGGGAATGTTCTAAGCTCGGAACAATGTACATACGTGAATGTTTAACTTTGGTGAGGGATGAATAACACCAGCAATCGGAGTGTAAAAGAATTTTTGAGAGAAATAGATAGAGTGAGAGAGTGAGAGAAAAATAAAGAGATAGTAAGAGAGAAATTCTCTCAGCGAATATAGGCAGCTATCGAAGCCACTTAACGATAAAAATAATACACAAAATTCCATATGCATATTTCCAATGATATTTTGCCTTCACACATGTCGCATGCATTCATTGCTATCTCTTCTTTCCTTCTCTCTCTCTCTCTTTCTCTTTCTCTCTCTCTCTCTCTCTCTCTCTCTCTCTCTCTCTCTCTCTCTCTCTCTCTCTCTCTCTCTCTCTCTCTCTCTCTCTCTCTGTATTTTTCTCTCTTTACTTTCTTCTCAACGCTCGTACAGACTCTTTCATATATATCAACCGACACGATTCCCACTTCGATTGACGGAAACCAGAGATAACAATATCGAAATCATTAAGGTACATGCGGTACGTGTATGTGTATTGTGAAATGGTAATCCGGTTCAGTCAAAACCGCATCAACAACAACAACAACAACAACAACAACAACAACAACAACAATAACAGCAACAATAAAAAAAACTATTTGAAAAAAATCCACGCAAAGCAAAGCTTTTGCCCATATCATCGAATTCTTATGAATAGAAAAAAAACGAGCTAAACAAGAATAAAAAGGAATACGAAGAAGAAGAAGAAGAAGAAGAAGGAAAGTAACATACACTCACACGGAACAATAGCACTTCCGGTGCTTTAGCGTAGGTTGAATAAAGCCATAAAATCCCCTTTTTGAGCCGACGAAAAATGATTGCGGCTTTTAGATTCTGATACAGTGAAAAAATGACGGGAATAAATTCAAGGAAATGCAAGAGAGAGAAAGAGAGAGAGATTGGGGCGAAGGAGCGATAAAGTGAAAGAGAGAAAATGAATGAAAGCGAGTGAAAAACCCGTAATTCATGAATGTGTCAGCATTGATTTTGCTCATAATTTTCAACTCATTCAACTATCTCAATGGGGTTTTTTTTAACACACCGTTGACAGAATAATCAAATTAAAAATCTCACACACACACACACACACACACACCTATACACTCAATTATAGAGTAAATTATGGTACATTCAATGAAAATCAATGACCCTCAACACCATTCATTAGTCATTCAATCTTTCATGCATGATTTTCAAAAATATTCATCAGTTGTCATGGATATAAATTTGCAGCCAATTGTTTTGATTGATTCATCAATCGAACTCATTTGCAAATGCAAAATGATTAGAAAATTAAGTATGAAGAAGAAATGAATGAATAAAAAAAAGTGGAATTTGGAGCAAAAACAAGGAGAACGAAGAAATGAAAAAAAAAAAAAAATTTGAATCAGGTGAATGTAGATATGAAATCATGTTAAGTGCTAGGATCCTTTTTGTTATTATTTCGAAAGAAAAAACAAATTGAATAACAAAAGTCAAGAATAGGTGAAAATTGTTGGTAAGAAATAACGCAATTAAAGAAGAAAATCTAGAAATAGAAACATTATCGACAAAATCATTGATAATCCATTAAAATTTTTCTTCTTTCTTAATCTGCTAAAATTTCAAAACTTTCTACTTTCAAATCAATGGTTTATCTACCAAAAATGGAACAATTTCTATTAAAATGGATCCCTCATATTACATGCTCACATTTTGATGCCATAATATGTTGTGAATTTGAGTCTAAATTCAAGCACAAATGGAATATGAATAAATCAGATTTTGGGCGATGACTTAAAATCTCAGGTAATCATAATATTTTTCCTCATGCAGCCTTCGGGCAGATAAAACCAAAGCCAAAACAACCAAACGAAAAATTTATTAGAAACCACAAGACACATTCATTTGCATTGGCCATTATTTATGAGCGAACGCGAACTAAATTTTCGCGTGGTAACAAACAACATTTTCTTCTTGAATCGAAGAAAAATGGAAAATGCGCCGAGCAGCATAAGAGAGGGCGAGAAGAGAAGAGAGAAAGCAAGAGAGAGAGAAAAAAAAAAACAGTTGCAAAGCCCGAAACGTGGTCGTGGAAGCATTTTGTATTATAGAATTAAAGAGAAGGCGTATGCTGTCGCATTTATACGATGTGGTCAATCTCAGTGGAAGCGAACGCGTATTCCATATCAATGTTGGCTCTTGTTTGTTGTTGTTTTAAGTGTGTGTGTGCTTTTTTCATATTTTTTTCGCTCTCTCTATCTCTCTCTCTTACTCTCTCTTTCTCTCTCTCTCTCCCTCTCTCTCTCTCTCTCTCTCGTTCGATGGGGTTTTATGATGAATGCCGAATGAAGCAAATCAAAAATGTTCCGTGGAATAGCCCAACGGAACTGGCACATTTTATGGTTTATTTGACTTTGGATGGCTTTGTGGTAGAAACTTCCAGCCAACACCTCGTTTATACAGTCTCACTCACACTCTCATTCTCGTTTACCACTTCAGTTTGTCTGCCTTGTTCGTCATGGCGTTTCGTTTTTTTTTTTTTTTTTTTTATTTTTTCTCATTCTACTTCTTTGCCATCATCATCATCCTCTGTGTTGAAATAAATTTTCGAAGCACGAAATGCAAACGATGTACATGTGTTACCACTTATATTGTGTTTAAAGCAATCTAGCACGCGTTTCTCTTTTGCTCTTTTACATTCAAGGGTCTAATAAATGACAATGCGACGCACACAAAATCATATATCAAATTGAATTATTCACTTCACCAAACCAAGGATATTTATACGTCCCCAAATGATGGCCTCCTCATAATAACAAATACAAAATTCCAACTCACTAACTTAGAAACATGCACACACACACACACACATACACACGTATACACATGGCGAAACAAATTATGGCTAAGCATGTTTAACCGTATTTAAAAAAAAAAAAAAAAAAAAATTATGCTTACCGTGTTGTTATAACGCCAGTATGGCTATTAATTGTAAATGCACCATCTTTATTGCTGTCTTCGACAATTTCATAACGTAATGTTGCCGTACTATTACCATTGTCATCACGATCCGTTGCATTCACTTGCATTACAACCACATTTTGATATGTTGGCAATAATAGGGTGACATTGTATTCAGGCTGTGTGAAAATTGGCGGACAATCATTTACATCGATGACACTTATTTCAACCCTTGCTGTTATTTCCGATGATAAACGTGGCTTGCCCAAATCTGATACCTGCAAAATCGGAAGAAACATTTTTAAAAACAATTCAGTGAAAAAAATTATTCTTTGCTCCTCTTTTTCTTGTTTTTTTCTTCTTCTTCTTCTCCTTCTCCTCCTTTTCCTCCTCCTTCTTCTTCTTCTTTTCTTCTCCTTCCCCTCCAACTCTATTCTTCTTCCACTTTTTTATTCTTCCTTATCATTACTCTTTCAATTTCTTCCTGATTTCTTCATTTTCTTTTCCATTTTTTCTTCTTCATCGCCAATTGTCTTCTTCATCCTTTCTTCTCCTTCTATATCATGTATTAAATTTTTCATTTTCAATCAAAAGATCGTTGACATTTAACATGAATTATTAAGTCTTGCAACTGACAACCGAACAAGCTGCAAAAGTTCAAATCCGGATTGTATGAACATATTGATACAATGAAAACAATGTGCTAAAATGAATGAGACCAACAACCGATTATCAATTTCAGTTGAAATGTCAGTGAACACATATTGAATGATACAACAGAAAATGCATATGCTCTGACCATTGTCTGGAGCATGAATATAGTAGCGGACAAAGAGTTACTAAACTATCGATACCATATATATATATATATATCGAAACGTCTAAATTAGGTTTCAATAAGAGTTCAACACAAATAAAGTTTACGTGAATGTAAAAATCATAAGAAATGAGCGCACGGTCGCGCGCGTGATAAAAACATAAGCCAGCTATAACAAAACACATTAAATTTTATAATAGAAAACTTATTGAATTTTAATAATTTATGGCAATGTTTGATGGCATCACCAGACCAGACCAACAACCATACAATTGAAGAGGACACATCGATTTGAGCCGATTCAACAGTAAAATTGGATCGAAAAAGAAAATGATAATAACAGTAACGAATGACATGAAGATATTGTGTTCCATTCAAGTAATAATTGAGTATATCTGCTTGTTTTATTATCTTATTGAATCCATGCGCGGTCGTGCCTTTTGCGTGAATGTATTTTCATTTAAACACTTCGTTTTTTTTTTTTCTTTCTTTTTTTGTTTTTTTCTTTTTTTTTCTGTTCTCAGCTGGCGTGTCGTTGTTTTGTCTGGCGATTGCTGTCATTGACTCTTTCTTTTGATTCAAAATATAGGATCGCCGTTACAATGCCGTTATAATGCACAAAAGGGAGCAAAAAATGGGCCGTCATTTAAGCGATTTTATTTTTATTTCGCATGTCACGGAAATGACAGAAAATTTATTTAACGAACCCAATGGAAAGAGGAGAAAAAAAAATACACTAAACGCTAATATATATAATCTGTTTGGCACGATGACTAAAGTGCACTGCACATTGTGCAAGTAAATATACACACTCAGCATTTGCTTGTACAAATAATAAAAAAAAAAAAATAAAGCCCAAATGAAGAGAAGCGAAACAAAGTGGCTGGCAATATAAGAGAAATGGGAGACAACAACAGTGACAAAAAGTTAAGACGATCGAAAAAAAAAAAGAGAGAGAGAGAGAGAGAGAGAGAGAGAAAGAGTAAGAGAGAGAGAGAGAAAGAGTAAGAGAGAGGAGAACTGAGAAAAAAAGCAACAACAATGGAACCAGCACATACACATTCACCCAAAGTCATGTATATGTGGTAAAATAATAAGAGATTCAACAAGAGAACATCAGCAGCCAAAATATAGAAATAAAACCAACAGCAAAAAAAAAAGTAAAAATAGAAGCAAAAGAAAAAGTAAAAGAGAGAAGATGAACGAAAGAAATCCCATTGCAAAATGTCATTAAAGAATGGAGTTATCATACGGAATGTGCTTTATGGTTGTTTGGCAATGGCCAAATGAGTAAAATGGGGGTACATTAAGCCGTTTCAGCAATCTTATAAATGTTGATGTCAAAAGAAGCGACGAAATATATTAACTAAATTTAAGAAAAGAATGCAGAAACAACAAGAGAATATGGTTTGTTTTTTTACTTGTTCGTTTGCATGAAGAAGATTTCATGGCTTTGAACGTAATAGCGCCATTTTTTGTGGCATTTTTTCATTCTTTTTACTTTTTCTTTGTTTTGTGTATCGTTTAAAAAGAAGTAATTTTTATAACAACGTATGCTACATGGCTACATGCAGCAATTGAGTTAAAAAAAAAGAACAAGAAGAGTAACGCCCGTGCCTTGCAAAAATTGCATCGAAGCAAAACCGAATAAATGTCAAAGAACATATTTCCGAAACACCAAAATGGTGAACAAAATATTTATACGAAAAAGATAACGAGAAGAGGAAAAACGACGACGTCAGGTGGAAAAGAAGAAGAAGAAGAAGAAGACGAAGAATGGACAACGACTATAACAACGACAAAGTAAAAAAAACAAAATTGAGAAAAATCAAGTCAAATAAATAGAGAAATGCACTTACCTTAACATGAAACGTGAATAGTGGAATCTTTTCATGATCCAATAACATCACCGTCTTTATAGCACCTGTTGTTGAGTCAATATGGAAATAGCGACGTGGCATCGTTTCAACAATATCATAATGCAAATGAGAATTGAGTCCAGCATCGATATCATAAGCCTTTATTACTAATGGCACACTGTAAAAGAATGAAAAGATGAGGAAATAGCCAATAAAATTGCGCACAAATACACGAAAATCAAACACACACAGAGAGAGAGAGAGAGTAAGAGAGACGAACGGATGGACGAAGACAGAAGCAGAGACTTAAAGAGAACGAGAGAGAGAGAGAGAGAGAGAGAGAGAGAGAGAGAGAGAGAGAGAGAGAGAGAGAGAGAGAGAGAGAGAAAGAAATTGAAAAGGGGCCAAGCATGGGTTTTGGAAAATCAATGCAAATAACGGTTGAGCTGCAATCACAATCACTCATTTTGTATGCATGCACATCACTTAATATTCGGTAAAAATCGCATCGACCAAAACGAATCGATGATGTTGATGATGATGATCAAATCACAAATGAATTTTAAATTTTCACAATTGAAAAGAGAAATGCGATTCCGATGAACTTTTTGCATTTTTTTTTTTCTTTTTGTTTTTTGTTCTTTGTCTGTGTTCTTTTTTTGCTTACATTCAGTAGATAAAGAAAGATCTTGACCTGTATGTATACATTTGGCAAAGGGAAAGGCAAATCAAAATAATATAATGCATCGCACACATTTTTAGAAAGCAATCGTTCAGCCATATCATTTAGAACACACATCTTCTTAATTCGATGCTTAAGCTCAGATAATCGCTGTGATTTACGAAAACGTGCTGGAATGCCTTCTTTTTTATTTCACAAATGCATGGATAAACCTTAACGAATTGGAATGTTTATTGTTTCATTGTGAAATGGCGTGATTTTCAAATTACAGGCCGAAACTTTTATTAAAAGTGGAAGAAAAGAGAGCGTACGAAAGGGACAACGAAAGTACAGAGAGTGTGTGGTGAAGAATGTGGTTAAGAAAAGTCCCTTTGGAGAAAATAAGAGAGATAGAGTGAGAGAGAGAGAGAGAGAGAGAGAAGTAGAAAGAAAGAGAGAGAGAGATGGATGGAGAGAGGTAGAGAGCGAAGAGAGAAAAAAAGAGTGAAAAAGATAGAGAGGAAATGAGAAATGGAAAGAAACGAAAAAAGGAGAGGATAAGAAAAAATAAACAGAGAGTGAGTGAATGACCAAGAATTTGTGCTGAAAGAAGTTCATTGTGTGAAAAAAAATGTAGCAAATAAAGATTGCGAACGCAAAAGATTATAGTCAAAGGAATACATTGTTTTGTAAAAAGTTGTTGTTCTTTTTCTCATTCTTTTGAACATAACGTAAACATATTCTTTAACTCATTCCTTGTGATTATTCTTTACGAGTTATAAATTTGACAAATATTACGTTGAACAAGTCGAAAAGTTGTCGAAATGCGAAAGAAAGGCATTTCAGTTGTAATAGAAAAAGATGCTCCCAATGGACTCACTCAGTGTTTCATGAATCATTTTCTTGATAACAAATGAAATACCGTTGCATACACTGTTTAATACACACGAAATGGGAATACAAAAACTTTGTTCAAAATGCAAGCGATTGAAGAAAGGATTGCGGCAAAACCAACAAAAAAAAAATCAATATAAATTTAAATCTAAATATAAATGTTCAAAATATGTCATTTGAAATTCGATGATATTTTTTCTTTTTACTTCTGTGGTTTATTGACCAAGTTACATATGCTTTGCAGATTAAAATAGAAGCAATTTGTTCCAATTTAAAATGTCCATGGATTTAATGCCTTTAACGAACAAAAATGATTTTTCGTTTTTTTTTTTCCGTTTGTACAAACAAAATTAAAAAAGTTTCAAAATCAAATTAAATTTTTTTTTTTTTTTTCAATTAAAAACGGAAAATTTTCACTCAATAAAAGAGCCAGAAAATCTAATCCGGATGAAAACTTTAACATCTGATCAAAAGTAGAGAAAAAAAAAATCTCATCATCGAATACCCCATCATTGAAATTGATTATTGAAGAAAAGAAAGAAAAAAAAAACAACATCGGTTATCGAGCATTCTTGGAATGGAAAATATTTGTTTGAAAAATGTTCAAAACAGACGACGATGTATGAGCAAAATATCGATTGATGCAGTTTAACAAAATGTGTAAATTCAAGTGTAGAACATTGCGCTCATAATGTCGCATACCATTTCGCTGTATTGACTGATGCAATTATTGCATTGACCAATTTTGACTCGAAAATCACAATGAATTCACGCTTGAAATTGTGTAGCAAAACACATGCTTGGCAATTGTGTGTGTGTGTGTGTGTGTGTGTGTGTGAATGACATAGAAAATGAGAGAGAATAGAAAAAATTACGTGTATTTTCGTTATTTTATGTCTTTTTTTTTTTGTAAATGTTCTATTGATACAAACCTCTGATCCATTTTGAGTGTGTCGTTGACGGCTAAAATCAATGATGCAATTGGCACCGATTCGGATATTTCACCTTTGTACAATTGTTGTGTAAAATACGGTGCATTGTCATTTCGATCGAGAACATGAATTATAGCTGAGGATGTTGCCGAAACGGAAGCCATATTTGTTGCACGTATCGTTAAATTGTAAAACCTGAATCATTTACCAGTGTACACATCCCGCGAGGCACCGAGACGACAAAATGGCAACGAGAAAACAAAAAAAAAAATTCCAAAAAGCCAAAAAAAAAAATGAGAAGCACGAACAATGCCGATGGTCATTGAATAGTGTACGCGTCGAGTACATTCAATGAAAAGTCGAATGCGAGCAGGAAAGAGACAAAAAAAAACAGAGAATGAAAATTAGTAAATTTTTCAATGAAAATGGCTATTTCTAGTTAGCTGGATGTGAATTGTTAAGTGACACTGCTTTTGTGTATGAAATTCGTAAAAATTCAGTATATTGTATTCGATATGGTTGCACGACCATCAACTGTATGAATGTGTCTGTGTGTACTCTGCTGTTTTATTGTTGCGTGCGCGTCGATCCTTTGGACAAATATGTGCAATGTGCATGTTTAATGTGAATGCATCAGACACAAAATCGATGTCAAAAAAAGCTTAGTTTGTTTTCTTTTCCTTTTTTTTTTTTTTTTTGTTTTGTTTTGGCTCGTGAATGTAAATTAAACAAGCACATCACCCATCGAAAATGAAACGGCACAAAAAATTGCACCCATCCAAATCCACTGACTGATGATACACGTACAAACGCACGCAGGCACACGCACAAACATGATCGTGCTAAAAAATAAAAGCTTACAAAACATACACAAAGCCGCATCATTTCATAAATAACAACAACAAAATGAAAAAAAGAAAATTTTTTTTTTTAAAAATCTAGAAAAACAGTTCAACAAATAAAAAAAAAAAAAAAAAAAAAAAATCTAAAAAATTTTTTCTCAATGTAAAAAAGTTGAAAAACAAACGAAAAACTAGAATGAAAATGAAAAAGGGAAATTGTGTAGAAAAAAAGTGCAGGAAATACATGTACACATTGTACACATTGTACATGCGTAAAATGTTTGATTTACGTACTTGGTTTTTTCATAGTCCAATAAATCTTTGGTAGTGATAATGCCAGTTGATGGATTAATAAAGAATGTATCATCAATATTGCCATTGATAATGGTAAATTGAACGGATGATGTGCTTCGTGCTTCAATATGCATGACAAATGTACCAATCGATGGATTTTCATATAGTTCAACGGCCGTTTCAGATCGGCTAAATTTTGGTGGTGCATTGTCAACCATAACAATAATCACTTGAACGGGAATTTGTGCAAATAGAGCCGGATTACCGCAATCGCTTGCTTTCACTTGTAACATATATTCGGTCATTGTATTTATGTTCAACTCTTTAGCCACACTAATCGTACCCATTGAACTATCAATTGAAAATACATTTCCAATATTACCGCTAACAATTGAATAGACAATACGACCATTATCACCAATATCACGGTCAGTTGCATATGCTGTTACAATTGTTGAACCAATTGTTGCCGTTTCATATACTTTTCCTTGAATAATTTTTGATGTAAATTCGGGCGTATGATCATTATGATCAATAACATGTACAATAATTTTTGCATAATTTCGTTTAGCTGGTGTACCATGATCTTTAACAATAACAATTAAAATATGTTCAGACATTAATTCACGATCAAGCTCTTGTGCCAATGTCACACTACCCGATACCGAATCAATACGAAACATTTTCAATGATGATGGATTTCGTGCTGCATGCAAACTATAAAATAATGTTTTATCTTCATCCATATCGGTGGCATGCAATTGTAAAATTTCACTTCCATCGGCCGTATTTTCGCTTATTTCAACCATATAAATTGATTCACTAAATTCCGGACGTTGATCATTTATATCGATAACATTGATATATAATTGTGTTGTTATCGAATGCACACCATCTGATACACCAATCGTTATATTATATGCACGTTTCTTTTCCCAATCAAGATTCTTTGCCAATAATATGTTACCATTGTCACGACCAATGAAGAAATCATTGTTCTCATCACCATCTAAAAAAGAAAAAAAAAAATTCAATTTGAAATAAAAAAATGGAAAAAAAAAAAATAAAAAAATACAATGAATTATATTGTGATTATGCGCAAAATTACAAGCAAACATCGAACAAAAGAAGAAGAAGAAGAAGAAGAAGAAGAAGAAGAAGAAGAAGAAGAAGAAGAAGAAGAAGAAAAACATTGGAAGAATAAAACACAAAACGAATAGACAAGAGATTGTGTTAAACACAAGAATGTGCTCAATAGCAAAAAAAAAAAGAAATACAGTTGAACATGAATAGAAAGGAATTGAAGGTTAGTGTGTGTGTGTGAATAGAAAATCCATTTAAACTCTCTCAAATATATTGAATAAAGTGATTCAATTTAATTAACACCGTCCACCTGAATGTAAATGACATTGAAACGTTGTTTATTGAAAGAATTCCAAAACAATCAAAATGCTTTGTTTTTAAGTGGCTAATTTTCTGAATGTAACACAACAACAAGAACATCATCATCAACAGCAATAGCAGCAGCAAAAAAAAAAAAAAAAAATGTGGACGCTTGCTGTTGTACTGGGTCAATTTGACCAGATGTGGTATTGCAAACCGAAAATAAATGTGACACATGTTATTATGTTATTTTGTTGTCATCACAATAGAGAAAAAGAGTGAGTATGAATGAATGAGAGAGGGAGAAAGAGAGAGTGAGAGAGAGAGAAAGAGAAGGTGAGAGAGAGAGAGAGGGAGAGAGGGAGACTAAGTGAGAGAGACAGATGTAGAATGAGAGAATATGTGGTCTAACCGAAAGGTTTATTGGTTCATATTGTGAAAAGGTTTTTCGGTTGCCACTCAATATTGATGAACCATTAAAATATGTTTAGAATTCAATAGCAACAACAAATGATAGCTATAGAGGTAGCCAGAGAATGAAAAATAGATGGATATACGAAAGCGAGAGAGAGAGAGAGAGAGAGAGAGAGAGAGGGAGAAAATGAGAGGTTACTATAGATAGATAGGTAAAAACAACATACCAATAATATCAAACCACAATTGATCGTTGTCTTTATCAGTGGCCTGAATGAGTGTGACGAGAAAGCCGGGATTATCATTTTCGGTGACCTCAACATGTTGATCGCCGGTTTTAATTTGTGGTGGATTGGCATTTTCCTTTGATGTTGCTGTATCAACCACAATAATGCTAACCAATGTGGTTTGCATTTTCTTTGGTAAACCATTGTCTTCAGCACGCACAATGATATCGTATTCAGCATCCGATTCAAATGGTTTGGCCGCATAAATAACACCAGTATCAGCATTGATACGAAATTTTGCTTTACCTTTGCCCGATTTTATCGAATATGTTACATGTCCATTTTCGCCCAAATCACGATCAATCGCAAGCACCTGCAAAATGGAAATTTTATATTAGAAAATGAGGAAAAAGTAAAATTTATTGAAATGAATACAAGATAGAATAAATATTTTATGTTAAAATGGCTGAAACTAGCACTGGGGAGTGTGACAAAGAAAGTGAGCGAGAGAGAGAGAGAATGTGAGATGGAGAGAGAACGCGATTGAGATCCAGAGTATGTAGCAAAATAAAATGGAAAGAGGAACAAATTTATTCTGGATTTGGATAATCATCGCAATGTGTATATCATATTATGAAGCAAGCAAGAGGGAGTGTTTGTGTGTTTTTGTGTTTGCGCACTTTTCTCAATCAAATACACCAAAGTTCTCCAAATATGTTCATTATACAAAATTCTCGCAGATGTGCACCGTAAGCACATTGTTGTTCTTCACTTTATTTTTGTGCTTATTTTTTTTTTTTTTTTCTTTTTTTGTTCTCTCATTTTCGTCTCTACTTGTTGTTCGTATGTTCGCACTTAGCTGTTGCTACTGGTGTTGTGCTGCTACAACAGCAAATAAATTGTCGATTATTATGAGGCCGAGCTGACACTAGTGCGACTCATTCACTTGAACAACCCATACCACCGATTATCATCTTATTCGATTTAATGAAGTAAAATATAATAAAAATATCATTCTATAACACAATCATAATCGCAATCTGTAATGTAGATGAGCAAATCGCTTTGTCATAAACAACCAGCAATTGAGAATGTAATGGAGAGTGCAAGAATGGAAGAAAAACGGAATTCTGAGCCAGGACTGTTGAAATGAGAAAGAAAATGGAAGTTAGAGAGAGAGTGAGAGAGAAAGGAAGAGAGAGGGGGGGGAGTGATAGCATTTTCTCGATCGATATTAGAATGTTTTGAAAGTAGCGCCGGTTTGTTTGCAAATGAGTCTATTGTGCGCGTATACTTTGAAATGTTATGTTTGCATGTACTTGAAGCAATACTTTTTCAAATTGATGAGCTCGAGTATGTGAGAAAGCCAATTTTTTTTTTTCTTTTTTTTTTTTGGTTTTCTTGTTTTCTCTCTCACTCTTACTGTGCTTTCATATATGTTCGTTTGCGAACTCGTGTGTGGTGAATGTTTATAGCCGAAAGGTTTATTTTCTTTGTGTTCTTTCTATTTCGTTGTTATTTTCAATTCATTTGATGTAAAACGTAAGAAAACAGAAAGCACAGTTCGCGTGGTATTCATGATTTGATATAAAGAAAAAACGGCAATAATTTTCCTATAAATAGCTGAAACTCATTGCTGAATTTTTCGTTTTTGTATTTTTTACTTTGCCCATTGAACTTCTTTCCATTTGTTTAGCTGGCGGCCGTACAATCTCACTCGCTCTCTCTCTCTCTATCTCTCTCTCTCTCCTTTTCTCTTTCTCTCTCTCTCCTTCTCTCTTTCTCTCTCTTTCTCTCTCTCTCTCTGTGCGTGTCTGTGTGTGCCCGCTAAAATGGAAAACAACCGCACATACAATGTTTTTCATTAAGCCACCCCGTAAACATTACTAAATCGCCGAAGACAAATAGGAACGGAATAAATTCAATTGAATTCACTCACATTCTTCCGACTTCCCGCTAAAAAAGGCCGAAAGAGAGACACACACAGAGAGAGAGAGAGAAGAGAGAGAGAAGAGAGGGAGAGAAATAGAAAGAAAGAGCAAGTAAAAGAGAGAGGAAGTGAGAGAAAGAGAGAGAGAGAGAAAGAGAGAGAGAGAGAGAGAGAGAAAGAGAAAGAGAGTAAGAAACACGCTCCTTCCATTGAAGTCGACTCATTTGCAAAATTTGTTGCATTTGCAAATGTCTGTGTCGTGTGTTTTTGCACGAAAATTTATTGAGTTTTACAATATGATAACGTGTAATTAAAAAAGCAACTCAAAAACATTTCCAACGAGGCATTCACTTGTTTCTCATTTTCATTCTTCGTTATTTTTCCTCTCTTTCTCTTTCGTTATTTCATTTTCTCCATATAATGAACTGTGCGGCACGATACAAATACACAATAAAAATGAAGAAGAAGAAGAAGAAGAAAGAAAGAAAAAGATGAAGATATATGCACAAAAAAGTACAATATTACAACATAGACCAAGGTAAGGTATGGCGAAACAGTAGCGAATGGCGAAAGAATTCAAAGGAAGAACCAAATTACACAAAAGAAAGACGAGCTGAAGAAAAAAAAAAAGAAAACACACACACACACAGAGAGAACAAAACAGCAAAATAAAGAAAAATGAATAAGGAATTCATTAAAATGAGAGGAAGAAAAGGAATGAAACAAAGAAAAGAAAAGATTTGCGATAGAGTAAGAAAGCATGAGATAGATAGAAGCAATTGAAAAGTGGGCAAAGTGTAGAAGAATAACGAGTAACAAGAGACATAGAACAATAACAAAAGCTTAAAGTGAAAATGAAATGCGATTTAGCGCTGAAGAGGGGGAAAGGGTAGGGGAGGGGAGGTGGGGTCTGTGCTGGGAGAATTGTGAAAAAAAGTAGCACAATAAAAACGTAGTTGGGAACAAAGCAACATTGCCGGGCAAACGATTTATAACAACATCCATCAGTCGTTTTGGTATCTGGCTTGATTTTATGCACATTCACTTAGACATCTCTAACACTCGACACTACTCGGAGAAAAAGAAAAGATAGAGAAATGGAAGAGAAAAAGAGCACAAACATCTACGATTTACCAAACGAAATCAAAAATCCAGCGCATTCCAGCATTTTTATCGCTTTTGAAATGTAATGATGCAGCTCAATGACTGCATAGATATAGACAGTCACAACCAATTCAACCAACTATTTGCAATTTATTAAAATAATCTTCGACTCTTTTCCATGCAATTTTCCACAACAATTTATTTCTTCTTTTCTTTTCTTTTTCTTTTATTGCATTGTTAGACATGATTTTAAATCAATAATTCATTTTAATTGTATGAAAAAATACAAATAATTGAAAGAGGAAAAGTAAATTTTTTAAAAAAAAAAAATGCAATGAAATTGCAGTGGAAAATATTTTAGTTGATAAATTATTATTAATAATAATTGGTGTCAAGCATTGCACGGACTGAGTATGTCAATATGTAAAATTTTCTCAATAAATATGAATTAAGCGAAACAAATATTTAAATTCAAATCATTATGGTGGTGTTTTTCCTTGACAAAATTTAAATAATGTATTTTGTTGTTGTTGTTTTTTTCTTTCATTTTGAGGTCGATTCCGCTTGAAATTGAATTCATTAATACATTTATTTAAGAATGAATAATATACCAATCCAATCTGTATTAGATTAAATAAATAAATAAATAAATACAAATGAATAAAATTTGAAAAAAAAAAACCATTTAGACGACGAATAAAATGAAAACACAATCGGTGTAAATATATCTTTTTCTCATTTTGATAATTTTAAATCAAAATGAGAAAAAGATATATTTACACCGATTGTGTTTTCATTTTATTCGTCGTCTAAATGGTTTTTTTTTTTTCAAATTTTATTCATTTGTATTTATTTATTTATTTATTTAATCTAATACAGATTGGATTGGTATATTATTCATTCTTAAATAAATGTATTAATGAATTCAATTTCAAGCGGAATCGACCTCAAAATGAAAGAAAAAAACAACAACAACAAAATACATTATTTAAATTTTGTCAAGGAAAAACACCACCATAATGATTTGAATTTAAATATTTGTTTCGCTTAATTCATATTTATTGAGAAAATTTTACATATTGACATACTCAGTCCGTGCAATGCTTGACACCAATTATTATTAATAATAATTTATCAACTAAAATATTTTCCACTGCAATTTCATTGCATTTTTTTTTTTTAAAAAATTTACTTTTCCTCTTTCAATTATTTGTATTTTTTCATACAATTAAAATGAATTATTGATTTAAAATCATGTCTAACAATGCAATAAACCTTAGAACCAGCCACAAATTACTCACACTTAGAAGTTCGTGTTTTATGACATTCAAAGTGAGAAAATTCGTGTTCTACGACATTCAAAGTGAGAAAAATCTACAAATGTTGACCAATTTGAATATTTTTTGTGGAGTATTGTGTTAGCAGAAAAGCAAAACTTATTAGCAAATCACAAAATAGTCTCATTCTCATGTAAAAATAAGAGAGAAAAAGTTCCAAATATTGGAATTGTTCTATTTTCGTGCCATATAAATATGAAATTATGCATTAAAATCGATTTTGAAAAAATATTTACAAAAATATGGAATTCAATTGTTTTGCAAAAAGATAAGTTATAATAAGAGTAATATGGTATGTACGAATAACAATGTGAAAAACGATTTCGAATTGAAAAAAAAAAAAAAAAAAATAAAAATTGCTCACAATAATAAGCTTGTGAACCTCACATATGACCCCACTGTCATACATTTTCGAACAAAATACCACACCGCTGACATTGAAACCATATTTATCTATAAATATGGCTTAATAAATAATTGGAAATATGTGAATACTATTTTACGTTATCAAGTAATTTGGATTTATTGGTGGGTGTTTCGTAGAATATTCGTTTCGTTTTTGTTTTTATTTTTATCTTTGAAATGCAATCCAAACTGTATTCGTTCGTGAATTGAAGATTAGTAATGAATAAAATGAATTGAATGATATGATCTAATGAATAAAACAGTTTGAAATGAGTCAATTATTAAAGACGAAAAAATACAAACAATTATTAAATGTTTGTAATGTAAATGTAAAAAAAAACATTTATTTCAATAATTTTCTGTTTTTCATTTTTTATAAGCAAATGATCAATTTCCCATCCATATTGAAAATTGAAATTTAAGACAAATAATGTGCGTTCTATGAACAAAATCCGAATAAATGAAGAGGTTATTTCTTGTGTGTAAAAATGGATTTATTCGATTGAATATGTTATCAGTTTTTTCATTTGTTTTTACATTGATGGAGGATAGAGAAAAGTGGAGAATGGGAAGGAATTGAAAAAGCAAACGAAATTAGAAATGTCAAGGAGTAATAAATATGCAAAGAATTTGGCGGAACGAAAAAAAAAACAACAAAAAATCTGAACTCATGTGAAAAACAAAATCCTCAATGAAAAGTGTGCCAAACATGCAAAGAAATGTTAGCTTTTGTCACATTTTAAAAGGGCAATTATCGTTAGAAATCCATATGAATCACAATGCACGAGAATGTCAAAATGAAAAATGTTTCGATTAAGACGAAATGAAAACTTAAGTTTCATTAACAAACTGAAACTGAAAATAGTTGAACTTTTTTCATTTTAATGGGCCCATAATATTAAGATCACGTGAGAAACGTGATTAGCATAAGCCATAAATTAAATGGTTTGTAGACCGAAACCGTTTAATTGTGGAGAACGGTCTTTCGTTTTTGAGAATGAAATGAGAGAAATATTGAAATTGATCGAATTTCAAAGAAAACGACAACAACGGCAACAACCAACGATCGAACAACAGTGCCGCCGCTGACTTGGTCGCTGTACAGTTGGTAATTTGTGTGCGGCGCGAATTTATTTTTGCAAATAGATTGTCGTCAATCGATATACGGTACCCGTATTGGATTCCGATTACTCTGCTTATTTCACTCTGTGATTTTCTCGATCTCTCTCTCTCTCTCTCTCTCTCTACTCTCTTTCCCTTTTCCCTCTATCTCTCTGTCTCTCTCTCTATCTCTCTCTATCTCTGTTCTCTCTCTCTCTTTCTGCTCTCTCTCTCTCTCTCTCTCTCTGCTCTCTCTCTCACTCTATATATCACTATGCCATTTTCTGTGTGCAAATTTTATCATCATAACAACCGTGCATGAGCGCCGTTCACTTTGGCCGTTTTTGGTGCCATGAGAATTGTTTTATATTTGTGCCTATGTGTGTATGTGTTTGCAAAA
The DNA here is from genome assembly GCA_029041755.1 of Resseliella maxima. NCBI lineage: Eukaryota > Metazoa > Arthropoda > Insecta > Diptera > Cecidomyiidae > Resseliella > Resseliella maxima. Next base: position 613,311 of record JAQOWM010000683.1, on the reverse strand, counting down.
ACCATCATCGTTTGAATGGGAAAATGGTGAAAAGATAAAAGACAACAGCTAAATAAATATTGTGAATAAGTTTTCCATTAATTTATACAATGTCGAAAATATAAATATAAATACAAAGTGAAGCAGCGGATCAAAAGCGTTCGCTTTTCAATTCCCGTGTCTATTTGTGTCGTTCACAGTTGGATAAGAAGGAAAAGAAACATAACAAAAAACAACAACAACAACAACAGCACAGACATGAAAAACATACACTTGGAATTGTCACAAGAAGAAGCATCTTGCACTTGCCATGTGCTAGTGCTAGTGCTCTTTATCCACATCTCAGTGTTGTGTGTGACTGTGTGTGTGTGTATTTGCCACACGATGCCAGTTTAAATCACGATGCATTTGCTGGTTTCTTGTTGGCTTGTCAAGCGATCTGGTTGCCAGCATTCGACCTGTACTTTGTCGATGTTTGTGTATTTGATTGCGCGCACAACGGACACTTTTCTTTTCTTTTTTTTTTTTTTTTTTTTTTAATCAAAACTCTTTTTGAAGACACGGCCACGCATTTCTCTTTTTCAACGCTTGTCAATTTGATTGTTTGTTTATTTTAGCTTTACCTCACTCGAATCATTTGACTCCAATTTTCGTCATCCATATTGTGTGCTTGTGTATATTTGTTTATATTGAAAAATAAAAAGAGAAAAAAAAAAAAATATGCTCTCTTCAATTACCAACTTTTCTCAATTAACCATACTCTTGCCGAAAAATTTTTCCATTTCACTTTAGATTCACTTGAGTTGAGTTTTGTATTTTGTATTTATCCCTCTTGAAATATTTCCATTTTGAAAACAGGGAGAGATTCGGGCATATAAAAATACATGCTCAAGGATTTACGATGAAATAATTATTTGCCCACTTGTCTTTGTAAGCAGCAAAATTTCGATCTCTTTCTCTATCTCTCTCTCTTGCTCTTTCGCTTGCTCTGTGTATGTGTTTGTCATAGTGGCTTGTCACACAATATTTATGAGCGTATTTTCTATTTGTGTCCCATTAATTTTGACACACACCTTACCAAACATTGTTTGGTTGGAAAATGGCTACAAAATAAACATGAGCCAAAGTTAAAAACATGCTTCAAATTAATCCAAAAACTCCGTTTTTGATTTTATCCCAACGTGTGCACATAACGCGGCAACATACACATAAGTCACCTGTTTGATGACTTAAGTTGAATTGAGTTGAGTTACGTTGAATTGAATTGATGTTCATAAAAACGGATCGCATCGAACCATTCACAATGTTCAATGTTCTATGCATTAACAAAGCATAATAAACTAATTGTGTTTTATAGATTTGTGCTTAAATTTAACGGCAAAAGTGTGGTAAAAGATACGAAGAGAGTCTGGTGAGGTTGTGAGTCTGAGAGAAAGAGCACCTGAGAGAAGGAGAGAGAGAGAGAGCGAGAGAGAGAGAGAGAGCGAGAGAGAGAGAGAGAGAGAGTCAGAAGGGAAGAAGGAACAAAAATAGAGGAACGTGTAGTAGAATGATTGAAAGTGAGCAAGTGAAATGAAATAAAATTAAAGATAAAGAGGCAAGAGAGAGAGACAAAATGAGAGAGAGAGAGAGAAGGAGAAAATAGCAAGAGACGAGAAGAAAGTGCGAATGAATGATAGACGAAATGATGATGTTAACTTGTTTTATTTGGATAAATTGCAATTTTAACGATTGCATGTGAAGAGGCACTTGATCTTAACGAATTTTGCTGCGAAATATACACATAATTACACAGCACTTCGTGTCTTCTTTGTGGTAAATATGCTGCAAGGATAAAAAGGAAAAGTCGGTTGTGCGACCGAAATGAATGGCAAACCAAACTAATCAACAGTACATTAACGAAAATGTGAAGATAGAAACGACTTAAATAAGACAAGTCTCGAGCATCGACATTTAACATTATGGTGACTGCCAACAAGGGGCCAAATTGGAGCGCTAAGTGCACACACACGCACAGACACAACACATTCAAACCGAACAGAGTTCAAAACGAAAAGAAACACAGTTTGTGAAAAACTTCAATGGGAAAAAATATAGAAACTTGACGAAATAGGTTTTATGAAATGGTTATGTGACAGAGTGAAAGAGAAACAGAGACAGAAAGAAAAAAAAAGGAAACTTTGTGAATTTATGTGATGTGTTAGCGAGTCGCCAGCAAAAACTTGTTAGATGTTAGCATTTCAGCATAAAAATATGTCCAACATATTGAAAATGCATGAATTCGATGAACGATAACATAGAACAGTATCAAGTGTTTGTTGATATAAGAAAAAAAAAAGAAAAAGAATGAAGGCGAAAAATGGAATGGATACCATCGATGGTTTGTTTGGAACCCAGTTTGCAATTCGTCAAATGGACGGTTGGTAAAAGTGAATTTTCCCTCGAAATGGCTTTTTTTCTGTCTCAACGGGACAGCAAATTGCAATTTCTCAAGACAATGTTCGATAGAAGTTTGATGTATACAAAGTGAAAGAGCCATTGCCACCATTTGAAATGGCCATGGATATATATATATATATTTCATCCATGGATTTTAAATACTTTGCATTTTAAATCAGTCAATCTATCGTCACAAGCATAATCACAAAAGATGGTGAGTTTTTTTTTCTGCTATTCATTCCTTCAGGCACTTCACAAAAGCCCCCTTTATTTAACATTAGTTTATTGAACAGTGAGATAGGCAAAGAGAGATAGAGAGAGCGAGAGAGAGAGAGAGAGAGAGAGAGAGAGAGAGAGAGCGAGTGGGATCATCATTTTGTAACACCGTTTTTAACCATTGCAATTTAAACACAGAAAACGCTTTGGCCTGTTGATTTTTCGCTTCATTGAAATATGCCACTTACATATACACAAAATTTGGCATCACTTTTTTAGACACAAAATGGTATAAACACTGTTGTAAAATTTGTGTGAAAGTTTTCTATCCCTATTTAAGTTTTGGGTAAGCATGTGTGACGGCAAAATGTTGCGCGAAACCAAGTCCAAATCATTAATTTATTTTTGCTGCCATTTTTCGCAGACAGACACATCAAAATAGCACCGAAACGGAAAAAACGGCAAATATGTATATGTATGTGTGTGTGTTTGGGGGAGGTAAAAAAGGATGGGGGAAGGAAAAACGACAAAAACTTTTTCACAAACGATTAATATCGTTTTTGGTGGCTAACATTTTGCCAGTTTTTGGTATGTTTTGATGGCGCTATTTCTCTCTCTTTTTCTCCCTTCTCAGTTAAAATATATTTTCCTCATTGTGTGTGTGTGTGTGTGTGTGTGTGTGTGTGTCTTTTACGCGCATTCTCGTCAAAATTTCCACAATTAATATACATAAAAACACTCTCATTTTACTCACGATGAAAATGGAAAGATTGAAAGCAAGTGAAAGGAAGAGAGAGAGAGAAAAAGAGAGAGAGAGAGAGAGAGAGAGAGAGAGAGAAAGAGAGAGGGAGACGGAAAGAAACAACGAAAAAAACAGAATGATGGTGAAAGAGAAAGCGAGCTCAGAATAATGGCGATGCCAAAAAGCAGTCGCTAATGTGGCCAAAAAGCCAGTGAACAACAAACGGCCATGGGATGGAATTTTTTTTTTTTTTTGTCTTTTGCGTTGACTCGCAAATCGAAAAGTTAGAATGCGACCGCCTGTTCACATGATGAACACTAATGGATCGATGATATTTCAATCAAAAACAGACGATAGTCAAAACGCGTATGGCAAACCGTATATTGCGACATTCATAATTTTTTTTTTTTTTTTTATTTATTTCCTTTTTTCTCCCTAAAATTTTCTTCCTCTTTCTCAACGATGAGAGCGTTTCATTTCAATGCAACAAAACATTTGTTCGCTTAACGATGTACCGCATGATTGGTTTGGAACTAGTTAAATTGAAATTAATATATTATTCACACAGAATATGCGAATATTTCGATCATCGACATTTTTGCACAATAACCAGCACAAAATAAGCTTAAGAGCATCCAGGAGAGAGCTACAGAGAGAAAGAGAGGAGGTTGATGATGCGTTCGCGGTTTGTATGGAAAAACAATTGAAATGGCCGCTTTTGTGTTGCCATTTATGTTGGTGTTCAAATCAATTATCTAAAAACACTTTATAATTTTGCATGAATGCTGCAAACCAGTGATAAATTTCCTATCTCTCACACAATCTCTACATCTCTCTCTCTCTCTCTCTCACTCTATCTGTCTATCTGTCTATCTGTTTCTCTCTCTGTGTCTCTCTCTGTCTCTCTCTTCCTCTGTCTCTGTCTCTATTTCCCTCGCTCTGTTTTGTGACTTGGTTTTACACAATCGGTGTGTTTTGGATGCGTAAATTGTGCGTTGAGCTACATCATCATTTAAATTGTGGCGCGGTGTATTAGAAGATGAAGAGATGACGCTCATTTCAAATGAATTACATATCCAACAAAACAGAAGGGATGTATCGCTTCAATAATCATCGTCGAATGCGATCCAATGCCATTGTCGCATTCAAATGAGGCTATTGTGATTGATTGAATGTGTGTGTGCATTTTCGCATCAGCGTTTTTTTTTTTCATCTTCTTCTTCTTCTTCCTCTTCTTATTCTTCTCTTTCTTCTTCATCTTTTCATCTTATTCTTCTTTCATTCTCAATGGAAAACCATTGAATATAGGCGCCATGACTGAGAAAAAGAGCGAGAGCGAAAGAGAGACAAAGAGGATTTTTATTGAATTTGTTGAGCAAAGAACTCAGTTCAACAGAGCGATATCCGTTTTTCTTCTTTTTGGTTAACATTTATATGACAAATACAATGACAAATTTAATGTATCGAAAATGTGAATTATTAGTTTTGTAGGCACGAGTGCGTATGTTGCTTTTCCAAGATTAACGGTATCTTTCGTATAATGATGTGAATAAAATATCCTCAATGAAAACGAACAAGAAGAAAAAGTAAAAGTAGTAGTAGAAAAAACCAAGAATAACAATGCAGACGAAAAAAAAAAAAGAACAGACGAGAGAAATGATGATTATGATGAATAAAAGTGCGTGTGTATAAAAATGGATGTGGATTTAAGGTGTCTTCTTTTTTCTGCTTGGTGAATTTTCGTGAATGGTTTTGTCGTTGCCGAAAATGCAGATCTTGATGACAATGGCACACTCATGGCATCATTTTTTATCTTTGAAAGAAGCAAGTAGCGCAAAAAGAATGAAAAAAAGAAGAAAAAAAAAAAGCAAAAAAACAAACCGAAACATAAAAAAGAGAAGCAAAGTGAAAAAAGGAAATCAATTGAAACGGAAAAGAAGAAACTCGCGCGACATGGCACCTCGACACTTGTCTCAAACATAATCGAATGGCATGTGATACCCTCAACGAGCTGTAAACTGATTGTAACTGAAAGAGGATTACAATGTTCGATGTGTTGGTGAATGTGAGTGGTGCTCATTTCACTTGCAGACAAATTAAACTTCATGATTTCTTTTTTTTTTCTTTTCCATCTGCTCGTCCTCGTCTTCCTACTTCTTCTTCTTCCTACTTCTTCTTCTTCTTCATCTTCTTCTTCATCTTTTTCTTCTTTTTCTTTTTCATCATCATCATTTTCTTCTGCTCCAATTTTGCTAGTATATTTTGTGTTTCCGTTTTGCTTGAAGGCAACAAATATATTTGTTGTGCACTTTGATGCCAACTCGACTAATTGGAAAATTGAAAACTAGTCTATTTTAGTGGCCGCGCTTGCGCTCGCGCACATTTAATTTCTTCAATAGCAACGAAACCATTTATTATATTAATTTCTAATTGAAACGCGAAACGTATGTAATGCTGACCCGTTACATTTGCTCATCGAAATGTATCAAAGTGGCACAACCAAAGTAGAAGTACCAGAAGCAATGAAAAAAAGAGAAAAAGAAGAAATAAGGAGAGAGAGAGAGAGAGAGAGAGAGAAAAAAAAAACCGAAAGAATACCAATCTTGTTATTATCGATGCTATTATCGTGATTATTATTATTGATGATATCGAACACAAATCGAACGATGATAAGAAGAGAAAAAGAGGCGAAAAACAACAAAACACATAACACTTATTATAAAGACAAGCCAAATTGGCGACCGATGATAATAACATAAAATGGGGGGGAAGGACAAATGAAAAATGTAGACACAGTTTGATTGACTTGATTCACTTACCTGGAAAAGGGCTTGGTCGATTTTTGCATTGACCGGTATTTGAACTTTGTAGATCTTCTCATGGAATTCCGGACTATGGTCGTTGATATCGTCAACGGTGATGACAATACGTGTGGTCGACGATAACTGTGGAATACCGTTATCCGTTAACATGACCTATACGTATTAATGTGAATGAAAAAAAAAAGAAGAATATAAAAATTTTATATTGCAAAAACAAAACGAAAAAAAAAAAAAAAGAAAATATATTGTAAAAATTCGAATTATGAGTAAGTGGCAATATGAAATATTCAATTACAGCAACCATTTATGAACGTGAAATGTCAATTCAATATCAAGCAAAAATTGGTTGACATTTTGCCATTTACCGATTCGCACTTCACTGAACAATGTATTGCATTGCATTGAATTGAATTCAGGCCAATTTTCTATTCGAACATGGACGACTTTTTTTTTCACTCGATTTTTCTCGTAACAAATCCTCTTCATTTTAAATCTAGTCTTTTTTCTATCTAAACATCTTTAGCAATAAAAAAAATGATTTTTTTTTCTTGCCATTTCTTTTTTGATAAAAAAATCAATTTTACAAAATCTTCTTCATTTTTTCTTTCATTTTTCTTTTTTTTTTTTTTTGTAATAAAAAAACGCTTTTTTCTTTGTAAGAAATTTTTTTTTTCAAATCCATTTTTCGATTAGAAAATTAGATTTCAATTGAATTTTTATGGAAGAATCGTGAAATTCCCCATTTGCAACGAAATCCAAAATGTTTTCTTAGTCATTTTAAAATTCTAAAATTCCTAGAATTGCTTAATTGTTAGCTCATCAAAATTCGTTCATTTTGCACTTTTTTTTTCTGTTTAATCTTAATGTTGATGATTAATTTAACTGGCAGAAAAAAAGGCGCATTTTAAACAAAACAATTGACATTGAGGATTTGACTGTAAATTCAAAGTCAATTTGATCATTGTTTATTTTCGTCAATACAATTGTTGAATAAAGCATATTCACCAATGAGTCTAATTGTTGAATCCATAATATTTGGTAGTTAAATTGATGAATCATATGTAAATATGATGAATGAAATGAATATTGAAATGCGCTACATTATTCAAGAATGGTTTATAAAATGGATGGTGGTAAGTGTGTGTGTGTGTGTGTGTGTGTGTGTGTTTATATTCTTTATTGAATGATTATTTTTGTTATTATTGTAATGTTAGTGTTTGGCATTAGCATTTGCTTTTCAGTTGGCCAACCATGTATGGAATGATTTTGACAAATGACAGAACAGGAGCAAAAATAAATTCGTCTCTATGCGAACGATGTTCGCACGAAGGCAGAAGCGAATAGCAAATAAATGAAAGAAAAAAATGACGAAAAAAATAAAAAATTACGAAAACATTGTATTGAAAAGCAAAAGCATAGAAGGGAAAAAAAAAGCGAATCGCTCTAATTTATTCATATGAATGGTTGGAGCGTCGTTTATTCTTGGCAGACAGAAAGAAAGAGAGAGAGAGAGAGAGAGAGATTGAGAGAGAATGAGAGGAGAAGAGGGAGAGAGCAGGAGAGCGAGAGAAAATTATGTATATGTATGCCATGACAGCTTTAACACAGAAACAGTAAATGACAGTGAATAGAAGCGAATAAAAATGAAGAGATAGAGAAAGAAATGAGAATCAAGTTTGAAATTGATTTGAACGTCAAAAGCGCTCTATGTGTGAATGTGAATGTGATTGAGAATGTGAATGTGTGTATGAATATGTTTGCCATCACAGTGGTAAACATCATATGCCAAACGGGGAAGTAAACAATATGCTCAAGAAAATTGATTGCCTTTACTTCTCTATAAAGTAAACATATATCAAAATCGAAGCAATACGCCTAACAGAATAGGCATCCCAAGCGAGCATGCCAATCGCAATGGCACAATGGAAGAGACACACACATATGGAGTGACAAAGAGACAGAAAAATAGCGAAATGAGACAGAATGAACCAACAACTACTAATCATTAAACTTGGATCAAATAACAAGGCTAGAAAGAGAAAAAGAAGAAAAATGAAAAACAAAAAAAAAAAAACAAAAATCGTCCATGTATAGATAAATCGTAAATATAACAAACAAACAAAAAAATACACAACAAAAAAAAAATTCCCCATACATACCTCAAGTATATGCTCTGCTTGATTTTCTCGATCTAATTTGCGTGCAGTCGTGGTTATTAATCCTGAAAAGAGTCGCATTTATATAAAAGTTGTGGTAATAACGAGAGAAAAAAAATACAATATGTTCATATGTCGTTCATTCATTTCGTCATTGCTTATTTTATTGTTTTTTTTTTTTTTTTTTTTTTTTTTTTTTTGATGAATGTGTGCAGTTTATGTTGTGTGGGTCTCTTTACTTATATAAGCTTATTCGTACAAATTGAGACTGAATGAGTGACAGGGTGAATGAGAGAGAAAAAAAAAAGGAAGAGATAAAGAGAGACAGAGAAAAAGAGATGAATATATTGAAAAAGAGTTAGATGGAGTGGAAAAGTGTTGGTAAGCATGCAATAGAGTTAGAAAGAGTAATAAAGTGAAAAAGAACGAAATCATATAGCGGCATTTTATTGTGATCGAGATTATGTAAGTAAATTTAGCACGGCCTGTATATGCATGTTGTGTTCTATGTTTACAAATGGAAAATCAATTCAATTTGTTCCCGTTGTCGGGGTGTTGTATGCATAAATCCAATCAACGCGGCCAATCAATGCATACTACACAAAACGACTTCGAGCATCGGTAAAATTGGTGATATATGGAATGGTTGCAAAACTCAAAACATCTAAACCAAATGGTAAAAGTGCGAGAATGGGAAAATAGTGTGAAATGAAGAGAGAGAGAGAGAAAGAAAGGGTGAAAGAGAAAGGCTATGAATGATAGAAAAGGATAGCAAATAAGAGGAAAAGAGAACGATAGATAAATTCAAACGGAAATAGTTCCTAAAATCAGGACATGCAACAAAGTCTTTTGGTGAATGTGTTTAATAGCTTAATACGATCGATGTGAAATGCTCATAAATGTTATATAGTCGCTTGTGTGACGTTTGACGACTGGTGACTGCAAACTCAATAACTCCTGAACTGCAATCGCACAATTTGTTCAAGTTGTTGTTATTGCTACTGACTTTTTTCCGTTTCAAATTCCCTCTTCCTTTTCCATTTCTTCGTTATTTTCATTCTCTCACACTCTACATTGCCCGCACTTGATTTATTTATTCATGTTTGCTATTGTTGTTTGGACATCAAATCCAATAATAACTTTCATATGCTTGTTTGATGGCTCGGAAATATATGCGAAAGTTTAATGAATTTCTCGACATGCGTTTGTAGATTATGTTCGAGTTTCTCTCTCTCTCTTTCTCTCTTTCTCTCTCCCTCTTTCTATCTATCTCTTTCTCTCTTTCTCTATCTTACGCTTCACTTTGGTATCGTGTGAAATGCGATAGTTATACACATGCCATATGCCATATTGTGAATATTCTGGTTGTTGAGTCGTTGCGAAACTTTTTGAAAAGTGTACAATGAACGAACAAGCTATCGAACGAGTCAAGTGAAAAAAGCGCAATATTGAGGGTGAGCTAATAGAGTATTACATTCGTGAAATGTACTCTCTTTCTCTCTCTCTCTCTCTCACTCACTTTGACATTTATTGAATGGCGCACACGGTAGCAACAGTTCACAAAACCAAAAATATCATATTTGAACGCAACAAGTGCTTAAAAGCCTGCTTTGCATCCACTAGATGATATGTGTATGTGTGGGTATAAATATATGAAAAAAAAAAAAGAATTGAGTATATCATACGGAATAGCCACGCACTCAACCTAATGGACAGCTAAATAACAATAAATTCCAGTAAAAAGCTCAACGAGAACAACAACAACAACAACGAAACAGAAAAGAGAGTAACAAAAAATTAATACTGTGCGATGTCTCACACAGAAACAACGTAACCGCACAGCAATTTGTGGCTGAATTCGAACCAAAATGCAGTGAAGAGAAAAGAGAGAGAGAAAGAGAGAGGAAGAGAGAGAGAGAGAAACGAAGAGCGAGAGAAAGAGAAAGAGAGGAAGAGACGGAGAGAGGGAAAGAGAGAGAGAGGGGAAAGAGATAGACGAAAAGAAAAAAATAATTGAAAACAACAACATAATGCGTCCGCGAGAATGCAAAATACGAAAAATGTACGAAGCGTCCGCACTTTTTATAGCCGCATAAACTTTATAAAACTGTATAATTTCATTTAATTGATTTGAAATGAGTTTTCAACGGTCAAAATATTCGCAATATTGGCCGCAAGCGAATTAAATGAACAATGAGAAACCGAAATGCACGCCGAGTGGAAGACAATGAGTAAAAGATGGGGAGGGGTTGTGTGTGTGTGTGTGTGTGTGCGTGAGCAACAAAAAGAGAGGGTGGAAAAGTGAGATAGAAAAAGAAAAAAAAACATCCACCGAGCCTGCATTAACAAATTGACTCTGTGTGGTATTTTCGAAAAGGTTCCGTTCATAAATTTTAATTTATGAACATCAAATCAGAATGCATGAGTTTCAAATGGATAACAGGTGTAATTCATCATCCCCAAAAGAGAATAGAAAATGGCCGTTTTGAGAACAACAACACAAAATATTTAAATAAAAGTAAATTCAAAATATTCTCAGATTTTAGTTTTTTTTTTTTTTTTTTTTCTTTTTCTACAAAGATTTCCTTTTTCATCTTCAGTGACATGAAGTTTTGTTTTTTTTTATCTCGATTTCGATCTTATATTGGAAAATGGCAAACATATCTTTACTTGCTACTTTCAGACACGTTGTAATTGAAAGCATGTGTGAGAACAAATTCAACAAATGTATAAATGGTTTGCAAATTTATTTTATTGCTTTAATATGCTAAAATAAACATTGATAAAAAACGAAGTGCGCTCATTCTCAAAGGGACACAAGATCTACAATAGCAAATAAACAAGATAGAGTTGAAGAATCACAGAGTAAGCCAAGCGAGAAAGAGAGAGAGAGAGAGAGAGAGAGAGAGAGAGAGAGAGAGAGAGAGAGAGAGAGAGAGAGAGAGAGAGAGAGAGAGAGAGAGAGAGAGAGAGAGAGAGAGAGAGAGAGAGAGAGAGAGAGAGAGAGAGAGAGAGAGAGAGAGAGAGAGAGAGAGAGAGAGAGAGAGAGAGAGAGGAAGAGAGAGAGGAAGAGAGAGAGAGAAGAAGAGAGAGAGAGAGAGAGAGAGGAAGAGAAAGAGAGCGAGAGAGAAAGAGAAGCAGATAGGAAAGAGTGGTACAAAAGAGAGATATAGAGAGAAAAAGCGAGATAAATAGAGAGAGTGTGTAACAGCAAAATTGGAAAATAGCAAAACAGAAAAAAAACAAAAGAAAACCAAAAAAAAAAAAAAAGAACGAAAGAAGAATGTGATCTGTATGTAAGCATAATATGAGTTGAGAAATTGGTTGATGGGTGTTGTTGATGCCATTGCTGCTGTTATTTTACACCACTTGTGCGGTGCGTTCAATTTTTGATTCGGTTTGTTCATGTTCGTGTGTCTCCAATATACCGGAAAATAGATATATACATATATATAAGTCAGACGCTGCGACACAAAAATAACAATTTCCGAGACACACAAACATACACCATCCATAGAAAAACTTCATTGCTAATTTTTGCTGCTTTTATCGTCACTTCTCCATCGTCATATCTCTATACTTATTTTCTATTATTATTAGATTCATGTATTTTTTTTTTTCCTCAATTTTCTTAACTCTCATTCTTTTTTACTCTTTTGCTGTTAAAAACTTAGTCCACATATATGTGAGTTGATTTTGCGTGCTATTCGCTATATCGTTGAGCTTTATTCTGTATTTTGTGTTTTGCTGTAAATAAGCTTCCAGTGGAAATTGACGGTGATTCGGTTTTGCTAAACAAACGACGCGAATCAAAAAGTAAGCGAAAAAGAATGGAAAATTTTGAGAGCATGCGAAAGAGAATGAAAAAAGCAGATAAGTGGAAATCATTGTGTATTATCAGGCAAATGTTGAAAATAATTTCTTGTGGCTTTGACAAAAATGTTTTTACAAACGACAAAATACTTTTCATCATATTCACATATGCAATAACCTTCTGCCACTCATCGTTTCCCCTCTCTTTACATTTCATTTTGAAAATATTTTTCCGCTTGTGTTTCTCTCTCTCTCTTTTTTCTCTCTCTCTCTCTCTCTCTCTCTCTCTCTCGCTGTTTTTTTCCACCGAAATCGAATCCGAGCACAATTCTCATTTGCACAGCTAATGAACGGGAATCTTTTAATATTCAATTTTCATACGCATTGTTTAACTTTTCTATTTGATTGTAAAGCGCTTTTTCCATTTTATATTTGTATATCTCGGCATTACAATTTGTCTTAAACATACATGCTCATACACTGTTACTGCGAATAATTCGCAATATCATTTAAATGCGCCAATTCAGATTATTTTTATCATTAAATTTCACATTTATTGTTATTACGTTATATTGTTTGCACAGTGAAGCATCGACAACTCTTTTTCCTTTCGTTTACCTGGCTGAATTTCATTCAACAGCGAACAAAAAACTTTATCTCTTTCTCTCTCTCTCTCTCTCTCTCTCTCTCTCTCTCTCTCTCTCTTTCTCTCTCTCTCTCGATTAACATGTTTAAACAAAGGAAAAACTGGAGGAAATATTCATGGAATGAAATAGTCATATGATATGAAATAAAATCCATTTATAAAACATACATTTGCACAAAATATCATTTTGTGCGCTTTTTAAGCATTCTCTTCTTCACTTTCACTTTCTCACCCCTTCTCATTATGGAGGCGAAAAAACTGATTCTCTCTCAAATATAATCATGAAAATTGCACACAATTTTTCGTTATTTCGTTGATGTTGTTGTTGTTGTTATTTTTTTTCCGGCCCAGTGCAATAACAACGTGCGAATGAGAGTAGTTGGACCGAAATACCCGAATACGTTACCAGACGAAATGAAATTGAATGATACATTGTTTGAAATGGAAAAATACAGCTAAATAAACACGTTTCTACTCACCGCTGCTTGTGTTGATGGCAAAAAATCCCTCTGGATTACCCGATGTAATGCGATATGTAATTTTTTGTTGCGGATCATTATCACCATCTTCAGCAATTAATTGCAACACTTTCACACCAGCTGGACTACTTTCGGCCACCGATGGATAATAAACGGGATGCTCAGTTAATGGAGCATTGTCATTAACATTTTCGATTTGAATGAACACCTGACATATGGAATAAATGAACAAAATGAGATAGAGAAGGGGGAAGATAGAAAAAAAGTCAAAAAATTATATGAAAAGAGGAAAAATACATTCCACTACAATTAACCTACAAACACAATAAACGTTCAAGGTGAATATGCACACAAAAACTTATTTATTGCTTTTAGCGTTAGCAAAATTGCGCGACTGATTTTTTCATTCATTCTTTCTTTCTTTTTTTTTGCTTCTCTCTGTGCTCAGTTGCACATGGATAAAAGTTAGTTTTTGGCAATATTTATTTTTTTCTTCTTCTTCTTCTTTTTCACTTTCGACTTTTTCTTATTCTTGTTGTGTCTCAATAGAAAACTTGAAACACGGTAATGACTAAATATGTCTGATATTGGAAAAGTTTTATCTATACAAAACCGACAGTATTTTTGTTCCTTCAACTGAATGCGACACAAGCTGAATGCCTCGAAACGGTGAAAAAAGACAAAGAGAAGAAGAAATGATAAGCAAAAGTTTACCTCAACACATGAATACAACGGAACAACGGCCTGATCCTGGGCGCATACCGTTAACCAATAATGTGGTTTCGTTTCCAAATCCAAAATGCATGTCGTTCGTATTGCACCTGAAAAATAAATATATATTTTTTTTTCTTTTAACATCAAAATAAATAGGTATGGATGACATCGTCAAAGTGAGATAAAATATTGGCACAACATTTTTTCAATATTTTGACAACTTTATGCGTTAAACATTTTTTGGTGATTGAATTTTGCGATATTTTTATTTTTGAATAAACTAAATGGAAAAAGTGGAGACTTTCAATTTTGATGCAAGGTAAAGATAACAAAAATGAATGGAATTTCAAATTGAAAAATAAAAAAACGTTTAGAAATGAAGAAATGAATTCAACAAAAATCAAAGGAAACAAAACCATAAAAAAATTGGGTTGAAATATACATTAACATTGTGAACGTTTGTAGTATTTTTAAAGAATTTGGAGAATCCAAAATTAAAGTTATGGATAAAACGGAAACTAATGGAAAATCTCCGAAAAATGATCAAAAATTGATGGAAAATCATGAAAAATTATGGAAATTCTCGAAAAATGATGAAAAGTGTTAATAAATGACAGAAATCTGGAAAATTTTTGATTGAAAATTCCAAATAAAATGTTGAAATTACAAAAAAAAATACGAAAAAAACGAATTCATTTGAAAATGATGAAAACGATGAAAATAAAAAAAAAAAAAATTTAACTAAAACCATATTTACCGTCATTATCAATGGTAAAAATGCCAAGACCATCTCCGCCCCGAATGGAATAGGTAATACGTGAATCTGGTCCGGGTGCGTCGGCATCTTTAGCTCTGACAATCATAACATGCGTACCAGGTGGTTCATTTTCCTTAACACTGCTACTCAATACAAAATCATCAAAATGTGGTGCAAATCGATTTTCATTTACATCGATAATTTCAATAATGACCGAAGTTTCAGCCGATATAGCTGGTGTACCACGATCAATAGCCCGAACGGTTAAACTATGAATTTGCCTTTCTTCAAAATCTAATGCTTTTATTGTTCGTATTGTTCCCGTATATTTATCAATTTTAAAACTATGATTAATATCATCACTAAGACTATACATAACTTCACCACCTGGACCCGAATCTAAATCCGTTGCCGTTGTAATTGCAATCACTGTATGCACTGGTATATCTTCACGTATACGAATATTATATTCTCTAAGGCTAAATACAGGCGCATTATCATTTACATCTTCAACAATAACACGAACCATTGCATCCGAAAATAATTGCGGTTGATCAATTTTTTGTCCATTATCCGATGCGCGAATTTGTAATTCATACAATTCTTGACGTTCACGATCCAATGGTGATGCAATAAATAATATTCCAGTTTCCGGATCAATACGAAAATCATTTGTATCGGTTACAAGTGTATAGGTTATTCGAGCATTTTCACCCATATCCGCATCCGTTGCATTTAAACGTAATATTATTGTGCCATTTAATGCATTTTCTGTAACACGAAAACTTGCCAATGTTTTTTCAAACATTGGTGCATTATCATTTTCATCAAGCACCACAACTGGAAATACTTTTGATGCCGTTTTTTGTGGATTACCCAAATCATAAATTGTTACATTTAATACATATTCATCGGTACGTTCACGATCTAAATAGCCAATAATTTTCAATTCACCACTTTCCGGATCCAAACGAAATACTGAATCATTATCACCGCTTGAAATGCCAAATACAATTTTACCATTATAACCAAGATCACGGTCACGGGCTTTTATCCAAGCCACTGTTGTACCTAATCTTACTGTTTCATTGATGTAAATCTGAAATGATCAATTTGAAATTAAATTTCGGAACATTTTTTTTTTTTTTTTTTTTTTTTTTTTTTTCAAAAAAAATAAAACAACTTTTTAAATAGTTTAACGAAAAAACAAAAACAGAAAATGTTTAATTTCAATTGGAATTGAATTTCCAAAAGCAAAAATCTTAAATGGAAAAAAAAATTGAATGAAAAAACTAAAATAGATTACAAACCTCATTTGGAAAATCAATAAATTCGGGTGCATGAACATTTTCACCATAACGTATTGGCATCATGGGTAATTCTTCGCTATTATTTGTATCCACACCGATATTAATCATATTATTTGATTCAGCCAATGCAAGCATTTCAGCATGTCGTCGTGCCACACCCGTTTCTTTACATTGAAATGTACCTGTTGCACCATTACCATTGTAACGTCCATTTCCAAATGATGTACCATAATTTTTACTAAATTCATTTGTCATACCAAATGGCATTATATTTTTGCTGCTATTTATCAAATGAATTTCAATTGGCATAACATCAGCAAAATGATGACCATCCGTGGCAGTTACATTAATAAAACGTTGCTCAACGCGAACATCCGATAAATCGCATCCAATTGATATTATACCGGATGTTGCATCAATATTAAAGCAACCATCTTCATTGCCAGATACCAAACGATAACTAATAAAATTATCTGCATCAAAATCAATGGCCGACAATGTTAGCATTTCTGTGCCAATTGTTGCATAACGTGATATACTGCCAACGCAATCAATACGCTCAAATTGTGGCCGATTATCATTAACATCACGCACTTTAATGGTTAATGACATTTCAGTTTGTCGTCGATATGGTAAACCCCAATCACTTGCCCGAACTTTTAATACATATTCACGTCGCATTGATTCATAATCAATAAGCTTTGATGTACGTACAATGCCCGAAAAATGATCTATATCAAAAGGTACTTCATTTAAATTTGCCAAACTGTATGATATGTACGCATTATCGCCACTATCACGATCTTTTGCTGATACTTTTGTTACAGTTGTACCAGCTGGTTCATTTTCATCAACCCATATTGTTACATTAACTTGTTCAAATACTGGATCATTATCATTTGTATCTTGAACATTAATTTTTACTTTGGCCGATGATTGTTTACGTGTACCAGTATTACCTTGATCAATTGCTGATACGGTTAATGTATAAAATGCTTTATGTTCAGCATCAAGTGGTACGGCTGTATATAGCATACCAGTTTCAGCATTTACATAAAATTCACCACCTTCATTACCGCCAACTATTTCCAATGAAACCATTGCATTTTTACCCTCATCACGATCCGTCACTTTTAATCGAATAATTGGCGTATTTGGTGGTGCCGTTTCTGGGACAATTACTTCATAAATTTCACGATTGAATACCGGCGCTGCAAAACGATAGGAAAAAAAAAAATTATTTAAAGATTGAGCATTTTTGTGAAATATTTTTTCTTTTGCATTTTTTTTTCTCTCAATATTTTCGCTTTTTATCAATTTTTCTCAATTTTTTCACTTTACTATAATTTCTCTCTTTTTTTCTTATTTTAAACACATTTTTTTTAATGTTTCTTTTTGAAGCTTTTTTGCAATTTTCTCGTAATTCATTAAATTGTGTATAATTTTTGTGATAAAAAACCAAATGTTAAAAGTTTTATTGATACAAATATACGCCTTTGACGCACTAATCACCACAAAAGCGGTTATATACAGACACATATATATTGGCCGATGGCACACATATATACATATCGCCAAAGGATATTTGCGTGTGATTTTCGTCTCTAATTTTTTTTTTTCCAATGCATGAATTAACGTGCTATGTAAACAGTGATAGTTGTAAGTAAAACTCACACAAACATGATATAAATGATGATTTTCTAAGTATTGTATGAACTTTCCATACATGGTTCTCATCCACTCAACATTAAACAAAATTCATACAACATTTACACACATTTCTGTTCATACATTTTTAAGTACATTAAATTTCAATTACTCACCATTGTCGTTTGTGTCGGCCAAACGTACGGGAATTACTTTGTAGCTTTGTCGCGGTGGTGTACCATAATCAACAGCACGAAGTGTTAAATTATAACCATTTGGTGTTCGTTCACGATCCAATAGACGATGAACTTCAATGTTATATTCGCTTGGATTCGATGTGGGCCGTATACGAAAATGGCCATCCGGATCACCATCAACAATGTCTAAAATCTTTATTTTACCATGTATACCATGGTCTTTGTCCTCAACACGAACAATCCCATAGATATTTGCATGGGAATTTTCTAAAATATCTGGCAATGCTTGCACATAAATTTCCGGTGGATACAGATTAACCTGTTTCAATGCAATGCAAATGCAATACGAAATGGAAAAGAAACGAAGAAAAAAAAAGAAAAAAAAAAGAAAAAAAAAAAGAATTAAAAATACAAGAAATAAGACCCATCAGCAGAAAATCAGTTAAATGAAATGCTATAAATGTGTTATTCTCTTTCTATCTAATAAATAGTCATGCAAATCTATGATACGATTGAATGGTTTTTTTTTTTACTTTTCGTATGAAAACTATGCAAATAAACATTTAAGGGGCATGAAAGAGCGAAAAGTTTAAATGATAAAATGTCGAATTATTAATGCGAATGCAGACGATGTAGTTTGGATTTTTTCACCTCTCTCGATCTCTCTTTCTCTCTCTCTCTCTCTCTCTCTCTCTCTCTCTCTCTCTCTTTTCTCTTTTTTTTCTCTTTCTCGCTTTCTGCGTGTGTGTGAACATAACCCATGAACAAAGCGATTGTTGTCACTTTGAACAACGATTATACAATATGCAAAATTGTTGAATTGGACCGATGAAACGATGAAGAGCATAGAGAGACATCGATAAAATGTGCCCATCGAAATGCAACATTGCAACATGATGATGTAGCTGGTGCGCCAGTCCCAACCAGTCATCCAGCCGAGTTAGCGCACAGCCTGAATATGCATGCGTTTCATATGTACACAGATATGTGCGAAAAGTTCATGAATACCATTGATTTGAATGCCTATTCCCGATTTTATATCGATGTGACAGGCAAGCGCAACGTGTTTTTTTTTTTTGATTCCATTTGCAAATGTATTCATTCATGTACTGAAAGTAATCTATGCAGTTGTTTGGCTAGTCGTATATTGTAATAAGCACAAAATACACCATGTCATATGACAAAGAGGCAAAACGAAGAAAAAAAAACAGGAGAAGGCAAAAAAAAATCACCAAAGAATATTCGTTTTCTGAACGTGTTTTCATTTGCTCTCTCGTTATTCTTTTTCCAAAGAAAAAGAAAACAAAAAACGAAAACGATTTTTTTTTTCAACATTTTTGCATTTTGTTTCTTCAATCGTTCGAATGTTGCATTGCATTTTACCAATCAGAAGCACTATCGAGCGCATTTACATTTTAAAATAAATTAAGTATGAAAAAAATGTAAAAAAAAAAAAAAATATGAATCAACTGTTTAGCTTGTTATTCGATTCTCAATTGAAATGGCCAAATGCGACGACCATGAGTCAATAATGTGAATGGTGTTGCACTCACAACATTCACTATCTATTTAATTTTTATTCATAATGTTTGTGTGTGTGTGTGTGTGTGTGTGTGTGTGTGTGTGTGTGTGTGTGTGTGTGTGTTACAATGTGCATGCAAATTGTGAATGTGTTTGTTGAGAGAGAATAGCGCCTGTTTGCCTGCCACAATGAGTATTGAACAGGTTTTTGTGAAGTGCAATGGGCTTTAATATTGGCAATAATTTTTTTTTTTGTTTTTTCATTCGTTACTTTTGCTGTTATTTCTGTTCTTCTTTGCGTGTTCTCTTTTGCATGGTGCATGTTTATGGTTTGCAGGCATGTTGTTTCAGCTGGATACATTGTGCTTATCTAGGGTTTGGTCATTGGTCGTTGAAATTGGCCAAAACGAGGAAGAACCAAATAACATAGATTTAGAAGCAGAATGCAAAATAGAAGAAAAATGAACAACAACAACAGCGATGATGACGACGACGATGGCGGCGGCGGCGGCGGCGGCGGCGGCGGTGACGATGAATCGAAATAATCACATAGATAGTATTCTCCAATTAATGCACTCCACCCTACGCAAACCGGAAGATTTTATGGCTTGTTCTCTATAGCAAAATGATGATCAAAATGTCTTTCAAATGTTCGATAACGCCAATATAAAACCGAACTTTGGCCAAGCACATTCAGTCGGTTTTGCAAATTGTGTAATGCTCGTTGTTGAATTATTGTTCGGCAAAATGGCATACACACTCCGGTTCCAAGCGCTCACACTCTTATTCTCTTATATTCATATGAATAGCATTTATGATCAAGTTTTCCCACATAAACACACCACCATCGATTGCTTCGATTCGATGCTCACATTTGTGCAAACAACATACATACATACAATACCAAATTCAAATCACAAACAATTTTCTCTCTTTCTCTTTACCTCTCTCGCTCATTTATCGGCATATCGATAAACTCCAATGCCAGAATATTGTTGCTTGAGTTCGAGAAAGGCTGAGTGAGGAAGAGACTTAAAGGAAAGGAAAGAGACCGAGAGAGAAAGAGAGAAAGAGAGAAAGAGAGAGAGAGAGAGAGAGAGAGAGAGAGAGAGAGAGAGACGTAGAAGAAGAGGGAGAGGGAGAGTGAACGAGATTGAATCGATTATATATTAAGTTTTTCGACTTCATCAATTGCAAACCATTTTAACTGAATAATGCATTGCTGCACGGATGTGTACAAACAAAAACTTTGTCGTCATCGTCACTCGGTCCGTTTTAATCTATTATATATCGTGCTATAACATGATATTTGCGCCATTTCTTTGCAATCGATCGTTTCCATTTCGCGTATAATTAAGTGTAATTTTCGGGTAAATCGAATTCGTCAATCAAAAACGAACACATCGTTCTTCTCTTTTCCACTCTTCGACTCACACTTTCTCTATTCCTCTTCCTCTTCCTCTTTCACTCATTCTAACTCACTCTCTCTCTCGCTCGCTCTCTCTCTTCTCTCTCTCTCTCTCCTCTCTCTCTCTCCCTTCTCTCTTTTTTCTTCCTCTTTATCTTTCTCTATCTCTCCCTCCCTCCTTGGCTTCTTCTTCAATTCTCCAATTCTCCATTTCGCCATTTCCAACTAAAGTCATTTTCTAATATTTATCGATGTGAATTCATGCACCAATTTCTACATATATTGAATAATGTTGGCCTCGTTTAGTTTGTGCATTTTCAAGCAGCCGCAATGTTAAAATTTTAAAATATGTTCTACGATTCACAATCACATGAATCAACTGACGAATAATCAATAAATCAATTTTTATGCACACGGTGAATTGATTTTGTTGTCCTTCTCTTCTTTCGTTCAAGCCAATTCTTCTCACTTCTAATACGCGAAAAGAAAACAACAAGACGGCAATTTTTTTTTTTTTTTTTTCAAGCAACTGCGATTGCACATTCAAACGAAACGATTCGCTGCAAATGAATTGCATTTATAAATGTTCAGGCAATGTCGTTACTTTAATTTGATGCAAACGCGCCCAGTTTTCAAATTCAATTATGTATTCTGTGCATTTTCTCGCTCTTTCTCTCTCTTTCATCCTATCTCGTTCTCTTTCTCATTCAAGTCTTAGCACTGTCGCTCTTTGTTTGTTCTCGAACAATTTCAATTCTTGCCAATCAATAGTAACCAATATATCGCGAGTGTATGCGACGATTGAATTTTGTGTCTTTTTCACCCGTTCATTAATAAGTTGGTGCAAATTTTCCAACGAAACGCAACCACCCCGTTGCCAATACATTTTCTACATTTATTCCTTGGAAGGGGGGAGGGGTGTTGGTTGATTTGATTGCTTGCATTCGTGTTGCCTGTTATTGTTTATACAACTATCGTCTATCATATGTCTGTATATGTATTTTTTGTGTAAATATTTCACAATGAATTTCCAACAATGCCACCAATTTTCATAGATTTATGAGATTGTATGCACGGTATATGAACTGTGTGTATGCTGTACGAACTTTTAAGTTGGGTGTGTATCAACTTAATTTCAAAACTAGTTCGATAACAGAAAACATTAGTGATTGCGAATGCAAAAAAGAGACTGAGAATGAAAGAAAGAGAGAAAGAAAGAAAGAGAGAGAGAGAGAGAGAGAGAGAGCAAGCAAAAGAGCAAAACAAAAAAAAAAAAATGAAAAAAAAAGAAAAAATACCAACAAAATTATCAACAACCGAAGCAAGTAAATGAAAAGTTTCAGATTTTAATGTAGATCATTTTCGTGCTTAATACTTAAACTTAAGGCAGATAACACACGGTTTAAATTCATTCACCACATACATTCACACTCACACTCACACTCACACGCACTCTCATACTCATGCTCATTTCAATTTTCGAAAAAGACGAACGCGCTTTTTCATCAGTAGCGCGCCAGTGTTCTTAATAACATTGGATTTATTAAATGTGAACTTTTCGCGATTTTCGGGAAAAGTTGATCGTTGCCAGTGAGCTTAACTAAGATTTTCACTCTCATGATTGCTCTTTCTCTCTCTCTTTCTCTCTCTCTCTCTCTCTCTCTCTCTCTCTCTCTCCCTTTCTTCAAATCTGAAACATGCTCTCTCCTTCTTTGACTAATTTTGATCTTATACTCCCAATCTTCTCTCTCATCACCATTTCTCTCCCCCCCTCTCTCTTTCTCTCTTTTTCTTCTCTCTTTTTCACTCTCTCTCCCTCCCTCCCTTTCTCCCTTGAATTCTGTAAACTTTTCGACTCTTTGATTCATTTTGAAAATTTTCGTTTTTTGCCACGCAATTGATTAAGTTAGATATCTAATAAGTTATCGCAATATGCGTATATACTCGCATATGCAAACAAATTCATTCATTCAAATTCATGTACGTTCCCGTTGAAACTGATGCTGTTCGAAACAATTACGAATTTTATTAATTTTCTTGCATAAAATTGTTTGCATAATAGATTCTTTAATGAATATGATGGTTGTGGAAAATCACACCGAAACCGAGTTGCATTCGAGAGTGTCGTCTGTTATATTCATCATAATGTTTGGTATGCAAGTTATAGCCACTTGTAAACTGTGTATAATGAGGAAAACCGACGAATATACTCGGGAGAAGAAGAACAAAAAAAAAAACACGCACAGAAAATGACGACATATGAGTGGATTTTGCATAGAAGATGATAATAGTTTTTTTTTTTCCTTCGTATGTGTCAACGAACGTGATTCGTTAATGCGTCAGCTTTTTGATCGCTACTAAATAATAATATGCAATATTTTGCAGGAAGACATTGGCCACCCAGAATGTAATGCGTGCATAGTGTTGGTTAATCACAAAAAAAAAAAAAGAAAAAAGAAAAAATTGTTTGCACTCCTTTTTCATTGAAACTCAGTTGTTCGCCATTGAAAATTTGCAGAATTCATACATATTTGCACGCATTATATTGATTTCACTGTCGCTTTGGCACACGTTCGGCTTCGACAATAACAAAATCCACTCTGGCTCTGACAGAATACTGAACAATCATATATAACAAAAAGCAACAACAGCAACAATAAAATGTGATGTGATATGAAATGCAACAGCACCAGTATTTCAATATCAAACATGAATTTATGATATTAAATACCATTAGATGGAGTCTTTTCGATGCATAAATTAGATAAAATGTCATAACTGCAAACTAATATGTGATATTGCAAACGCGAAACCATACTCATGATATGTGTACTATGTCTCTTCTGTCGCAACCAATCTCTTTTAACTCATTCACTCTCAATTGCTTTTCGTTTTTTCTTTTTTTTCTTTTTTTTCTTTTTTTCTCTCTCGTTTTTTCTCATTGTGTTTTGTTCACTCTTTTCTCTCTCTCCCACTCTATCTCTCTCTCTCTCGCTCTTTCTCTTTTCTCTCTTTCTCTCTCTCTCGTTCTTTCCCTTTTCTCTCTTTCTCTCTCTCGTTCTTTCTCTTTTTGTCTCATATGCTCTCTCACTCCCACTCATTCTCTCTCGTTCTTTTATTCATTCGCTAGCTCCTCATTTCCCTCTACTGCATCCCGTTTCAATATTTTTCATTCCAACCCGATCATTATGCCTGGCATTCACATTTGTGCTTGCTACAAATTATGCATACATATTCTGATTTCACTTTGCGCCATTGTTATTGCATTGTGCACCATATTACTTTATGGTTTCGATGAACATATACAATGTTTTTTTTTCTCTCTCTCTCTTTCTCTCTTCATTTCATTTTTTGTGTCTTTCTTGGTGATTTTTTTCTTTTTTTTTTTTTGCTGTTGTTCATTCAGTTCACATAGAATATGGTGTTATTTGTGTTTCTCACATGACACACACGGAGTGAGTGTAACGGCTTCGAACATTGACAGAAAAAAAAAAAATGAAAATATAAAACCATCGGAAAATCGACGCAGTTGATGTGAGCTCGACGCTCGAGAATACAAATACGAATAAAAATAAAACGCAAACGGCAATTGACGGCAAATAAAAAAAAAAAAAAAAAAAAAAAAGAAAAATAATGAAAAATATTCCGTCAGCCGAAATGCAAATAATTTCTGTGAAACAAGGAACTCGAAACGACTACTGTCACCAATATCAAATTGAAAATTGCACACAACATTTAATTGCTGTGCACATCGATTTTGTGCGACACATACACACGCCGTGGTGCACATTGTACAAGCATTTGTATGCACGGTGCTAAGGTGGCTAAATTATGAAAGGTGCAGGTACTGTCGAACTGTATGTATGCTCGCTGACTTTTTGTTTTCTGCTAATGACATAAACATAAACATGCATAAATCGGCGGTTTGTACATTTTGCATATCGGTTCATGTTGTTGTTGTTGTTGTTGTTGTTGTTGTTATTGTTTTTCTTTTGATTTCCACATAAATTGGAATAAGAGAGCTATGTGCTTCACTGCATCGCTGGCTAGCGATTTGTATTGGTTTGGTATGACACCCGCTCTCTTAACCGTTCATTGCTCATTTTACAGTTGGCATTTGTATGATAGCTCGTTTGTCGTGTATATTCAAACGGCTTTCGCTAGTCGAGTTTCGATATTGTTATTGTTGTTTTGTTTTTTTTTTTTTATCTCAATTTTGTGCGCGCTGTGCGCTATTCCTTGCCCCAGCATCAACATAATTTATTGGTGAAAAATATGAACTGTAATTGGGTATAGAGTAGCTGTGGTATAAATTACGCGCAACCAACTCATTATCCATATTTATTTTCGATTTGAACATTGTGAATGACATTTGCGCAAGCATGCAATGTACAAAATCCAAAACAAAACAAAAAAAAAATTTAATGAAAATGGCACAAAGCAATAGAAGATGACTGTGATGATGACAATGATAAAGGGGACCAAGTGATGGTGAAATAAAAACATAAAATTAATGTGAAAAACACCGGTTTCAGGGAAACGAAACAAAACCAAAACGACAATGGCACAAAAAAAAAAATAGACTCAAGACTAAATGGAAATGAAAACGAACTAAAAACGACTAAAAATGAACTGTGAAAAAGTGAATGAAAAGACAAAAAAAATAAAAAAAACGAATGCTTACCTGTTTCACACGGACTTTAACTTTAGCTTTGCTCGGTTGACTGTGACGATTTGATGAAATGGTGCCGCGATCATTGGCGATTACAATCAATTCGTGCAATGATTTTTCAACATATTTTAATGGTCGCGTCAACGATATAACACCACTGGTTGGATGTACGCTAAACCAATCAGTCTCTTCTAAAAAACTATAATAAATTTCACCATTTATACCTAAATCAGCATCTTCTGCCATCACTTTAACGATATTTTGATGCAGCGCCATATCTTCGGGCACCGTAATCGCATATTCATTTGGATAAAATAATGGACTTAAATCATTTGTATCCAATACAATTATATTCACAATGCATTCATCTTCTTGTACAATTTTTGTTTTATAATCACGTCTAGTGCCCGTTGCACGCACAGTTAAACGGTATGCATCGATTTTTTCACGATTTAATATAACATTTCCGGTTCGGGTGCGTATCGCTAAGAATGTAAAATCGCCAACTGTACGCTCTTCAGCTTTGAATAATTTATCCTTATCGCCACCAATAATGCGATATTTAATATCGATATCAGGCGCTGATGAAATGCCCATACGTGCTTCATTTGTTGGTTGTACAGCGTATGTTTTACCA
Source organism: Resseliella maxima (assembly GCA_029041755.1). Lineage (NCBI taxonomy): Eukaryota > Metazoa > Arthropoda > Insecta > Diptera > Cecidomyiidae > Resseliella > Resseliella maxima. The sequence goes on along the minus strand of JAQOWM010000683.1, from coordinate 587,156 downwards.
ACGCTATTCTCACGAATCGATACATTGTAGACACGATGTTGGAATTTAAATGGAGGCAACTGTGGTGTTTGATACGTTTGCTGTGGCTGTGATGGCTGCTGCTGTTGTTGCTGCTGCTGTTGCTGCTGTTGATTATGATGATGATGCGAGCCAAACAGTGCTGGCGATTCGGCCGTTGATGAAACCGGTAAATCATCCGCAATTGATATATCTACATCATAGACAAATGTGAAAGAAAAACAGAACACAAGAAAAAATCAAACAAAGTCATTGTCAAATAATATACTTTCAATATGTAGAAAAATATCCACTTGAAATTTGTAGACCATTTTATCAACATTTTGGATTTACAAACTCAAGACAAAAATGGCATTAATCCTGAAACGTGTCGTTCAAAGCATCTCTCACACTGTTAATGATGGAAACAGATTTTTGTTCGCTCGCTCGCTCTCATTCTCTCTCTCTTTCTCTTTCTTTCTCTCTTTTTCTCTCTCTTTCTCTCTTCCTTTCATTATCTTTCTCACTCAATAAGAATCGTTTATCAATGAGTGAGACTGATTCTCTCAATGGGATGGTTTCTCAACGAGAAACATAGTCTCTCTCTCAATGAGGAAAACCGTTTGTCTTAATGATTAAGAAAAAGTAAGAAGAGAGAGAGAGAGAGAGAGAGAGCGGATGAGGGTAGATGAGGCATAAAACGTGTGAAGCAATTTCCCGTTAATAATGCTTACCTTGATCGTATGATGTGATGTGCGTATCAAACGATGTGGTTGTATCAGCGGCTCGAATCCCAATCAGCGCTAATATTAACAGGAATTTGATGAATGAGCGGCATGTTGACCGTGCTATGTATACATTGAGAATCATTTTATTGTCATGCGGGCTAGCTCATTTTGTGGTCTTCGTTCTATAAAATAAAAAATGAGAAAACAAAAAAAAAAAAATATGATGAAATTATTATAAACAAGAAATCTCATTAAAAACTTTAAACTTCACAATTCACATAATGAATGAAAAATGGTTTGGAGAAATTCAAATAAAATGTTTAATTTTATAGGCGCAAATGTTGTTTGTTTTTCCAAATCGATTAACTGTTTTTCGGCTTTCGCTTCAGAAAACCATAAAATCCACTCGAACGAGATACTTTTATTGAGTTCGATTGTAGTTGACATTTTATTTCGTTGATTATTTTCATTTATTTGCATAAATTTAAATGTCATTGTTGACGTCGCCGGTGCAATTTTCTCACTCTCTCCCTCTCTCCCTTTCTCTCTCTTTCTCTCTCTCTCTCTCTCTCTTTCTCTCTCTTTCTCTTTCACGCTGAATACATAATTTGAATCGTTTGTTTAATATTCATTCCAATTGACCTGAGCGGTGCGTCTGTGACAATGTATATGCAGGCGTTCATTTGTGCAAATGACCACTTTTACTACTGCGACATGTTCACACTTTGTCATTAATTTCATCAATCACATGAATAGAAGGTGATGCGCCAATAATCAGATTATTTTTTTTTTTCTTTTTTTTTTTTTCTCGAAAAATTAATGAAATGCTTTGTATTCAGGCTGCGTCGGATATTTTTTTTTTTTTTTTTTTTTGTTCAGGTGGTAAATTAGTTGTGGTGTTTTCAACTCATATTATTATTCTCCACATTTAATTTACATTATTTTTAATTTGCTTTTATGTTCTGTGCCCTCTTGTTCTCTTTCTCTCTCCCTCTTTCTATCTTTCTGAGTGTGTATCTCACTCTCACTTTCACTCCCTCTCTCTCTCTCTCTCTCTCTCACTCTCTCACATTCTCTCTCTTTCTCTGAACTCTGATTCTCCCCTTCCATCGTTAGTTTTCTTGTTTGGTCAGCGGTCAACGATGCGTTCGCCGTTTGTTTGTCCGGCCTCAAAAAAAAAAAAAAAAAAAAAATCAACAAATGCTATTGCCCAAAAATATTTGACGTACAGCCAAACCCGAAAAGACCATTTTTTTTATTTGTTCGTTTGTTCGTTTATTCCAAATTAAAACACATAATGAGTCGAGCATTTTAACTAGAAAATACAGCACAAATACTATTTAAACCACATAATAAAACAGATGTTGCAATTAAAATTCATGAACTCATTTTGATCGTTAAACAAAACAACCGAAAATTTGTTTTTTTTTTTTTTTTTCTTTTTTACTTTTATATATTTCTATTGCGCATTTTTCATTTCAAAATGCATACACACATATCGATACCACTAAATGGAAAAATAAACAACTAAAATGTGTGAATAATAAAATGAATGACGTAAGTAATTTCGTTGGAATTTATCGGCACATTATAATTTAGATCAAAGGGCAGGCGCAAAATCTCAATTTCAATGATTGAAATCACTGATGTTTGTGATTTCAAAAGAATTCAGTTGTGTGATGAATGTATACAAAAGAAAACAAAAATGCAATAGAATACATTTTTTGTTATGTCTCTTCAATTTGCGATGTAAATGAGAATGAATGAATTAAAGCACAAAAAAAAAAAAATAAATAAATAAATAAATAAATAAAGAAAAGAAATATGTAAATTCAGTTTTCATTAGTTGGAAAATCGGTCAAACCGAGTCAATTATGGATTTCATTAATTTTCAACACAACCGATTTACGTAAAAGACAAAAGACGAAATCAAAACACAAGAGTAGGATGAGAACAATATACGAGAAAAAAAAAAAAAAAAAAAAATGGGGAAAAAGTCTGCGAAATTGGAACTGACAAAAAGACAAAATTAAAGAAAATTGCGGTTTTTTCTTCTTCGTGAAAAAGCTGATGCATCAATCAGAAACATTGCATGTACCAAGAAATGTATATAAAATGAATACAAAACACGAATTTGGGTCGAATAAGAAGAAAAAAAAAAATTACCGAAAACCCAAACAAAGAGTGACACACCGAAAGAGAGATGGAAGGAAAAAAAAAATATGGATAATCCACAATTGATTCGATGCAATAAATGAAATGCATTTGAATGAATGCAAATTGGGATGGATTATTTCATGAAATGACTTGAACATGAAGAGGGGAAGAGAGAGAGAGAGTGAGAGAGAGAAAGAGCGAGAAAGAGCGAGAAAGAGCGAGAGAGCGAGAGAGAGAGAGAATGAAAGAGAGAAAGACAGAGAGAGAAAACAAAGCGACCAAATAAAATCAAGAGAGATAGAGAGGAAGAGAGAAAACAAAATAGCGGCAAAATTGAATTGAATGGTTCGGTGCCAAAAGCGTTTTGTTTTTTATAATGTTAAAGCAAGATTTATTCGAGCAAATTATATTGCGTACCGAAAATCCATTGCTGAACAATTTGAATGTGCCATTAAGTGATTGCATATTCGTGCAAAGTGTTTTAATCGTTCGTTGCCAAATGACTGTATGCATAATATGAGCTGAATATATTTCATTGTGTGTTTGTTGTATGTGTGTGTGAGAGAGTTTGTGTGTGTGTGTGTGCTAGTGACATTTTCCGAGGGGGCAATTCCAAAACGGCAGGCACAAAAACGAAAAGACAAAAAAGAAAGTATAAAAAAAAAAAAAAAAAAAACAATGAACCGAAATTAAGGTAATTCATGGTTCCTCATTCTTGTGCATGTTTCGGCGCATATCATAATGTCACTCATTTACAGTACTATTCGTTTATCGTAAATTCAAAGTTGTTTGTTTCCTCCCGAAAAAAAACAAAACTTAAAGAAATATATAGAAGAAGAGAGTAAAAAAACGAACTAGAAGGAACTCTCTGGAATGGAAAGAGATAGAGAAAGGTGTGGAGGTACCGAGATCTCAGTGAGAAAGAGATAGAAATTGAGAGAGAGAGAGAGAGAGAGAGAGAGAGAGTGAGAGACAGAGTGAGAGAAATAAAGATTCAGAAAGGAAAAGGAAGAGTCTCTCACAGAAAGAATGTGTGTGAGAGACCCAAGAGGATATAGATACAGAAAGGTATCGAAGCAATTGAACAGGAACGACGGTTCGACGAGAGTATATGTAGCAGCCAAATGTAATTTATCTCTCGTGCGCTTTCCATATTTGTCGAAAATCAGCTCTTTTAAATAATAAATAAGCATTCACTTTTTAATAGCCGGTGATTAAACTTTTATTATGCCATAAACAATGGGTAGCTACGGTGTTTCGGCATTGCCAGCAAAAAAAAGAGAGAGAGAGAGAGGGAAAAAAATGACGACAACAACAACAACAAAAACAACGAAAGCAACGGTACCAAAATTGGTCCAATCTGCCGAAAAATGACGACTTAAAATCCTGCAATTCGATTCTGATTGAATGCAAAAACAAGGCTCACACAAGTGATTTTTATTGTTGTTGCGAAGCGTGCAATGGTTTTGCTACTGCCATGCAACGCACTGACACCGCACTTCAACTCCATCGCCAATAAATTATGAATAACGTGTTCATATAAGCGAAGAGCTCACTCGACGGGATTTTTTTTTCGCACGCTCTCTCTCTCTCTCTTACTCACTCACTCACTCTCTCTCTCTCTCTCTCTTTCTCTCTCTCTTTCTTTCTTTCTATTTCTCTCTTGCTCATATGATCGTTTACTTGTTCTCTATCAATCATTGCTTCTTCTCGTAAAGATACCGAAAAAAAAACCATTATTCAACTATTACTTGTGCAAAATTGTCTTTTATTGACGCCTTTTTTTCGTTCGTTCGTTCGACTCACAACGTTGTATGTGCTGTTTTCAATAGAGAATATTTTGAGCGTTGTTTTTTTTTCTCTTTTTTTCTCATTCTTTCAGTTTTATATTGGGTGTTTGGGGTCGCTTGCATTGATTGCCCATTCAAAAGAGTTCAGTATCGTAAAACACTCAATTAATTTTTTTTTTTCTTCTTCGCCATTGTTGTCATGTTGGTTATCGTTGTGCATTGTTGCCTGTTATTGTTCAAATCATCCAAAAAATTGCATAACGTGGTATCAATTTAACAATTATGGGCTATGAACTTTAATGAAATTAATACTTCTGTTTGAAAAACTATAACAATGCATGATTATTATGCCCATCACAAATACATATATTCAATCGCATTTAGCAAAGTGTTTGCTGATTACTTCATGCAAACTAAATGTCATGAGAGTAACTAAATGCACATTCCATATATGAATGTATAAATCGACATATTATCGTTGAGAATATTACCCAATTGCCAATTTCCAAATGTATGTCTTGTTAATTTAGTGAAACAGTAAAAGAGAATGAGAGTGTAAGCGAGACCAAGATCGATATTTGAGAGTGAAAGAGAGAGAGAGAGAGAGAGAGAGAGATTGAGAGATTGAGCGAGAATGAAAAAGAAAGATTGAGGGAGGAAAAGAGAGACTAAGATCACCAAATTAATTAACAAGAAAGGGAGAGAGAGGGAGAGAGGGGGAGAGAGAGAGATACCACGCGATTCAAGAAATATGCAACAATTCAATTAATTTGTTGTACAAGATGATTAATCGTTATGGATAAATGCGATGGAATCGAATAGCAAATTGAGTGCAAAGAACTTGAATTTCCACTGAATCGGCGACCACAAACATTTCAATGCATACGATTTAAATGTAATGTACAGAAAAGAAGAAAAAAATCGATGTATTTTTTCTCGTCTTTAAGTTTAAAGAAAGAGAACGGACCGCAAAATTACGAAGAATAAGCACATTATACAAATGAAAAACGATTCAATCAAAACAGAAATCGATCGAAAATCGGCCAGAGTCTTTTTCAATTCATCGCTTAAGTATAAATCATTATGTACTTATTAAAAAGCAACGACAACAAATATTGATGCAAATCAAAAATGAAAAAAAAAAAAAAAAAAAAAAAAATGGAAAAAAAACGAAAAATGAATAAACATGAAAAGCGCACAAGAAATGTACAAGATATATTTTGTTGTTGCTGTTAATCGAACCGTTAATCTCGAAACTAATGGCCAATCGTAAAAAGTCTATTTGGAATCAGAAAGAGTGAACGAGAGATGTAAAAAGGGACATCGAAATAGAGAGAATGAATGAGAGTGAGGAAGAGAAAGAGAAAGAGAAAGAGAGAGTGAGAGAGAGCAAGGAAGAACGATACAGAAAGCCAGCAAGCAAGGAAGGAAGAGAAAAATCGAATAAGCATAGGGAATGGTGAGTAATGAGAATAATAGAGAGAGCGAATGAGAGAAAGAGAGAGTGAGAGAACAAGACAACAGAAAGAAAGAGAGAAAATGTAATGAAATCAATTTTAAATTCCCCGACCAACGGGGATTAAAACATTTTTCATTCATAAATAATATTTCGAGAATTATAATATATTTTATGCGTTGAAATTCCCTTGCCTCTCATTTTGCTCTCCATTTTGTGGCCGGGATGTTTTCTTCCTACTTTTTCTTCTTTTTTTGTTTGAATTTTTTTTTCTTTTTTTTTGTGAATTGTTTGTGAATGTTCCATTGTGCGCATTTTAAGTGTTTGTACGAGAGAGAACGTTACAAAGCGAATGAATGTCCCTGTGCAACAGTGCAATGAAAAGAGACGACAAAGGTGAAGAGAAAAAATACTAGAACGAAGAATGAGAGAGAGAGAGAAAGAGAGAGAGAGAGAGAGAGAAAGAGAGAGAAAGAGAGAGAAAGAGAGAGAAAGAGAGAGAGAGAGAGAGAGAAACAAAAATGGTATGAATGCACAATGAATGTAGATGATGCAAGCCACTCACTTTGCATGGAATGAACGAAATGGAAAATATTTGAGATGCAAAGAAATAGTTAAATTGGAACGCAGAAAAGCATACCGAAATATTATTTATGTTAACCATAAATCTATCATTGCTGAAATTAAAGTGGAATTCAAGCAGAGTATATACAAAATGTACACAAAAGACAGCCAACTCTCTTTTGCATATGCACATTGCACAGTCACAGCCATAGTCATATAGGAAATGATTTAATTCTTTGCAAAAAAAAATATTGGTCGATAGTTTTCTCATGCAACAGCATCATAAGATGCGAGAACAAATAACCGAAGAAATCAAACAATATCAATTGAATTGAGAGCAATAAAGGCACTGGAGAATTCGATATACATTCATTTCCCTTGGAGACGCGTGATCATATCTTTTTTATCGTCTTCACTATCGTAACAAAATGAAAAACAACATCAACAACATCAACAACAACAACAATAACAACAACAAAAACAACGACGATGAAGATGATGACGACAATGAAAATCGAATGTAAAATGAAACCATCAACAAAATAGAAAAAATCTATCGAATAATCAAAAAAAAAGAGTATTAAGGCCAAATAATGCATAAAATAAACATATCGGCCAAATATTCCAGAATGCAAATCCATTGCCTGTGTCGTATCGTATCATATCGTATCGTATCGTAACGTTTTGAAATTGAACAAATTCAATCGATTTAATTGAACAAGTGTTGCATTTTATAATAGCAATTTCGTTCAATTTAAGCAAGAATATGTGATTTTATGACCGAATAAAATGAATTACATTCATTCATATAAATTGGTATGTCGAATAGATCATTAATTTAAATTATAGCATCATCATCATTGCATGAAATGACTATAAAAATCGCCAAAAGGATCAAGTTGGTTTACTTGCAGCGGTTTGCTCTTTTTTCTTCTTCTTCTTTTTCTTCTTTTTGCTCTATTTTTTTAATTTTGCCTTGTTATTTTTCAGCCCAACGCATAAATATACGCAACAACTACAACAACAAAAAAATGCAATGAAAAATGGAAATTTTCATTAAAAACAATCACGGCATACATAACATGAACTCCCTTCCATTTGCGGCCAAAAAGAGAAATGCAAAAAAAAAGAGCAAAGAGAGAAAGAAAAAAAAAATATGAAAGCAGCAACCAGGCCAGGCTAACATTAAGGGCATCGGTCAATAATGCTATAGCCCTTTTTATTGCACATTTCAGGTTTTATTGTTATTGTTTTGGAGCTTTGCTGTAACGGTTTTCACGTGAAATAGATGTGATGCTAAAAATGTTGATATGTCGTTAAAATTCTAAATGGCTATCAGAGAGCTACGCGTGGCCATTTTTCGCTTTTATTAATATGAACTTGTGTGTTATTGAAACAACATCATAAAATTTTTGTATGTTTTTCGGTCGGACGATTATCATCGGCGAAGCCGGCGAGAGTGAAAAAGTGAGAAAAAGAGTTAATGAAAAATTGAACAAAAAGAAGGTGATAGGTAGTGAAAGAGATATAGCCAGAAAGGGAGAGTTTCTGACTCTCTCTCTCTTTCTCTCTCTCTCTCTCTCTCTCTCTCTCTCTGTGTGTGTGTGTGTGCGTGTAAAAGAGAAAGACTGAGAGAGCAAGAGAAAGAGTGAGAGAGCAAGAGAAATAGTGAGATTGAGAGTGAGAAAGACCCACAAAGAGTGAGAGAAAAAGCCAAAGAGTGAAAAAGAGACGGGAGATTAGTGAGAGTAAAATTAAAACTGGGAAAATGTATTCAGTGGAAGTGAAAATGCACATATGCAACCGGACACAACGCATCTCAATTTAAAATATGTTGATTAAACATTAAATTTTTGATGAAATTATCAATATCCAATGTGAAATGGTCAAATTTATTGTGTTTATGTGTGTATGTGTATACGTGTGTGTGTTTTTTCTATTAAATTTTCTAATTTATTTGATTTTTGAAATGATGATTTTTCCGCATTCGCAACGCATAAAAACTGTGTTATTATTGTATTTATATGAATGCATGCGAAAAAAAAGGCATGCTGGAATATTGTCCCAAAATGGCAAAAACACATTTAATCATTTACTATTGGCGTTTTCTCTCATTCTGTAACTCTAGTGTTCTCGATGTGGTCATATGCAAAAAGAACGATAAAAAAACAACAACAATAACAACAACAACAACAACAATAATAAAAGCTCAATATGCAAATATATAAACGAATCAAGACAAAACGGAAATCTAAATATTTGTTTGTTGAATGCCACAAAACTATCGCTCATATTATTCGCATGTAAATTTTGTATTGTTTTGGTTTGGATTTGGATTTGGTTTCAGATTCAGATTCGGATTTGTTGTTTTCATATGGTGGAATTCTCGTTTTGTTGGCCGAATATAGCTGCTGTTCAGCTACTTGTTCTGAGTATGGATTCATTTTTTGTTTTTTGTATTTTTCAATCTTTTCCTCTCGTTTTCTCCTTCTGATTCTCTCTTTCTGTCTTTACTTTGGCATTTGATCTCTTCTCTTTAGATTTCTTGCTATTCAATTTTGATCGCTTCTCTCTCTCTCTCTCTTCCTCTCTCTCTCTCTCTCTCTCTCTCTCTCTCTCTCTCTCTCTCTCGTTTGTTTGCACGTGTTTTAGCCATCACTTGGTTTCCGTATAGCATTTCTGTGTACGGTAAGCCTGAATCTATTCTCTTGAAATGTCTTAATCTGAATACAAAATTGCATGAATATTCAGTGAATGACGAAAACACACCTATAAATCCAAACAGAAAATAGACATGCAGATGAATCGAAACTCATCTCTTTCGTTTGTTTCATGTTATGGCTGGGGCTATGGCTATATTAGTTTCAGTACTAGTACCAGTACCAGTACCAGTGCCAGTTCCATGCTGTGTATTATGTGTATATGATGATTCTCTATATCGTACATACTATAAAATATAGAAATAATGTTTTGGTTTTATTTGTTGGCCTTGCATGCATGCTGAAGTGTTTTTGTATGAACGAGTGCGTGCTGAGACTAAAACTTCATTTTCAATGGAAATAGGGTATGAAATGTTTTAAATTAATTCACATACACATACATTCGATCTTAAGATATTTAATTAAATGGGATTTATGGCAATGTTCGTATTCATCGTTCGCGCGTACTGTTTTGCTCTATGCTTGGCAACAGAAAACATAGAAAGAGAGAGAAAGAGAGAGAGAGAGAGAGAGAGAGAGAGAGAGAAGAGAAAGAGAGAGAGAGAGAGAGAGAGAAAGAGAAAGAGAAAGTGAGCCAAAGGCATAAATGAAAAAGAAGAAGCAAAAATGATGACGAGAATGATGACATGGTGAAGAGTGTGAGTGAATGAATATGCGTGTGTACGACAGTGGATTTGTGCGATATACATATGATTTCTAGCTCTGTGACCGAAGAAGGTGAAATAATTGGGTTAGCATAGCTCATTGTCTCCATGAGCTTTGGATGGAATCCTTCTTTCTGTCACCATTTGACCGTATACTATGTCACGTCGCACCACATCAAAAACCCCCAAAAGCATATTTTACTTAAAATATAACTACATTCAAGATGCGTTTCACAATTCCTCATATCTCTCTATCAGTGCGGAATGGAAGTGAGCACGCTTCTGCGTGCGCGTTCTCTACCACCTTCCCTTTCTCTCTCTCTCTCTCTATCGCTTTCCCTCTCTCTCTCTCGCTTGCTTGCTCTTTCTTTCACTTTTGTCTGTAAATGAATATTTGCGGTATGAGCACATGTCTCAAAGGTGTTGGCTGAATACTTGTGACTAGTGGTACACATTGTAATGCACCATAATGGCTTTGACTTTGTCATTTATGTGTGACAGCCATCGAAATACTGAAAAAGAAAAAGGGAAAAAGGGAGAGCAAGAAAGTGATACTTCCAGAATGGCAGCAAGAGAGATAGAATTGTATGTGTATTTGCAAATTTTTTGCGGTATGCGTGTTATTTGTTCATAGTTAGTTTTATTTGAATTCCAGTCATAATACCTCACAATTGCTTTCAAATTCATTGCTGACACACATCAAACATAACAACGATCATACAACACACACACACACACACACACACATACACACATGCACACATGCACACACACACATCATAAAAATGTGCAATGTGCATAATATAAGAGAGCTGTCATAGTTGTGAACCCCCGGCATTTTCACTTTCTTGCTCCCTTTACACCATGCTTTGCACTCGATTTCATTTCTTTTATGCAAAATTAATTACAAAGAACCGGAACAATGGAACAAAACGATTGCAATAACGAAACAAACGATATCGATCATATGCGCGTCAACATTAATTATACGACAAAGTGTTTTCTTTGAATTTAAAAAGAAAAAAAATCACACACATACCAATGTGGTTTTTTTTTTATCTCTATGCATAAAACTCAAGAGTGAAATACAAATAATAAAAAAAAAAGCATTTCAAATGATAAATTCCATTCATGCTAATCTCATACCATTTTGCTGTCTTCATATTTAGCTTTCATTATTTTGAATTAGAAAAATAAACAAACATTTGGAAATATCGTTGATAAAAGGTAGAGTTATTGTCATTCATTCATACATTGTTTATGTATTGACACGATATAACGATTTATTCACATCGGTGCAAAGTTTTTTTTGTTGTTGTTGTGCTAAGCAGATATTGTGCCATGATTTAATAGAGAAAATGGTGAATGGAATGGCAAGGAAAAGAGAAAAACAAATTTTTAAAAACTCAGGAAGCCACTCATTCTATCTTCACACAATTCATACGATTCGATGGCATATAAAAGCCGTTTTCTTTATCAAATTACAGAATGAAGACTTGCACGAAATGAAATCGGCTGTATTAAACTAAAAGTGCGGGAGAAACAGAGTGAGAAAGACATAGAGAGAGAGAGAGAGGCAAAATTCTGACAGAGACAAATGTCGAAGTTAAGGGAGAGAGAAAGAGGGAGAATGAGTCCGGGATTGGGAAGGGGGTGGTTGAGGAAGTAAGAACGTTAAAAAACACATTGAGAGGAATAAAGAGAAATAAAGACGGGGGAGTTAGAGAGTGGGAGGCAGAGAGAGAGAGAGAGAGAGAGAGAGAGAGCAGGTACTGAAAACGAGTTAGTTAGTAAAAAAAGCTAGTTGAGTCATAAGACCAAATGAAAGATAGCGGGTGATAAATGTAAAGATGAAACGGAAAGCATCTAACATATGACACAATCTATTTATACTTTTGTGAGCGCGAGCGCGTTCACTTTTTGACTTTCATTTTAATGAGAAATACAGTTGACAAAGACACATACACAAGCACATACAGCGAGTGTGGAGCAATGAGAGAGAAAAAAAAAAAATAAAAAAAAAAAACAAAGAAGAAGTTGTGATCACACACGATGACGGTGACGGGATCGCATACGGCAATTTATTTAAAATTGAATGCAGTGCATAAATTGATGGCACCTAATAACAATGAACGTTGCACCTCTTTGCCAGCATCACCACACAATAGACCTCGATTACAAGATGGGGTTGGGATGCCGACAATTGCAATTTATTGCAAGTTTTGCCAACAACAACAACAACAACAACAACAACAGCAGCAACGACGATAGAGAAACAAGAAGAAGAAAAAAAACCACACATTGAATGGAAAAGAAAACTCGACAATTCAAGCGCCGTATCAAGATGTAAACAAAGGCGTGCATGCAAAAAAAAAAAAAAAACACTCAGAAGAAAAAAAAATAGAAAAAATGACGACACATTCTGATATATGAGCATTGCATTATGTGTGTTTCATTCATCTGTTCGGAAACTATGGTGTCAATGTGATGAAATCGAAGCATAATAGCGCATATCGTTCGTTCATTGAGACGAAAAGTGATGCAATTTATACATTGAAACGAGACACGAATTGATGACCAACTATATTTTCAAGTGTCACACAAGATCGAAATCTCAATAAAGTCAGTTGCTTGAAATTGTGCCATCAGGAAGATATTTTCCAACGTTTTTGTTTTTTTTTTTTTTGTTTGTTTATTCGTTCGCTCATCTTCATTCACCATTCGTTTTTCAATTCCGTTCTCACTCCAACTTCATTCTCGTGTCCATTAAATAGGATTTTTTTAGGCCATATATTTGAAGAGTTTTAATATCATTCTTTTTCTACGTTGCCACCTGACGAGAAGAATAAAAATTGAGAACAAAAAAAAAACAACACACACACACACACAGAGAGAGAGAGAGAGAGAGAGAGAGAGAGAGAGAACAGAACAGAAGGGAAAAAGAGTCAAAGTGAGAGTGAGAAGAACGGGTTTCAGAAGCGGATGAACCGACAACCACATTTCACTTGTGATAAAACCACATGAAAGATTCGACCCCATTTATCTTTTCCGTCCGACAATAATAATGGTGGATTTGAGGTAGACAAGGGGTCCAAATCTAGGCAATACCTCATTATGTGCATTCAATAAACACAAAAGCACATCATAATCATTTGCCTTTTCGTAATTCGATTCATACATGAAATCGACATAAAATATATATATATATTTATATCATAATCACAATTTGATGCGATTTTTCTCTCTATCTCTCTTGCTTCCAAAATTTTCTCTCTCTCTCTCTCTCTCTCTCTCTCTCTTCTCTCTTCCTCTCTGTTTCCACCCTCATTTTCTCTCTATCACTTTTTTTCTCAGTCAAATACATTCTGACTAAAATGCAATTTTCTTTCGAATTAATTCATTGTTGTTTACACGATTATGACCAATGAGTGGCGGCTGAAATGAGATGAATCAACAATAAAATGGGGCGAGAGAAAAGGGATGAGAAAGAGCCACAAAGAGAGAGAAAGAGAATGAGAAAGAGAAAGACAGAGAGAAAGAAGGAGAGAGAGAGGGAGAAAGAAAATGAGAGAGAGAGACAGAGAGAGAGAAAGAAAGAAAATGAGAAAGAGAAGGCGAGATAGAGAGAGAAAGAGAAAGAGAAAAAGAGCGGAAGAAGCGAAAAAGACATCGATGAAAAGGAAATCCGAGAAAAAAAAGAATTCATAATAATAAAATATACGCACGTCTGTATTCGATTCGACGATTCGTATTAACAATGAGCCCAATGATGAATATTTCGAATTTCATGATGAATATCGCCCTGTTCGATTGGCAAATGATGTATGCTTATGGTTGCAAAATCATACACAACTCGGATTTCCGTCATCGCATTTATCTCATTTCAATATTTATAGATGAACGAAAAATGAAAATAAAGCGACGGGAAGTCATACATTTAAAACGCAAAAAATGATTAACATAATTTTGTTAATGCGTTGAAAATGTTGTTCGTTGCGTTCATCTCTCAATGGTATTCATTCGATTTCAATTTGAATTTGAAATGTGAACGAGCAAAAGTAAGAGAGAGACAGAGAGAGAGAGAAATAAATTTCATTTTATTCACAAATAATCAGATCAAATCGAATTATAAATCGTTTTATCGCTTGATCCTTTCTCCCTTGTTTGTTTTGTGTTCTCGCTCTCTTTCTCTCTTTGTCCGTCTGTGCATTGTTTTGCGTGACTTTTGACTTGAGCATGTGGAACAGATTTATCGCACGATACATTCAATCCCATTAAAGCATTTGGTTTTTGTCATGAATTTCATTTGCTCACGCATAGTAGACAAAAAAACAACACACACACTCACATACACAAATTCTAATGAAGGCAACAAAGAAAAGATAGAGAGAAAGAATAAAAACTCGAAGCAAGAAAATATGTATGATACTAAAATATCATGAAATATTACGTTCGCGTTTTTTGCTTGTAATCATTTTGTTGCTGTTGCCGTTGATGTTGTTGGTGGAGATGTGTGTTGTATTTGCCGACACAGCATAAAAATCGTTGGCACACAAGCAAAATTTCACGTGAATAATTTGCTCAAGTGCTTGAGAAATAAAAATGAATAATATTAGGAACTTTGAATGGAGGTGGCACGCCGCCATACACCACATGAACTTCTTTTGATCTCAATGCGTGTGTGTGTGTGTGAGCGTGTATGTAAGTGAAAGTGTGAGTGTGAGTTTGAGTACGATTTGATGTGTCATGCACCTTCCAATCTTTTTTTTTTCTTCGCTCGCTATGAAAATTAGGTTTTGCAATAAAGGAAATCATGTTTCCTTTTTTTTGCTCCCTTTTACTCCTCAATGATGCGGTTTTTTCATGCACGGTGGCTTCAAGAGGAAAATTGCTGTCGCTTCGGTTACATTCTTTCACACACACAAATTTCTTGGAAAATCACTGACTCACTCTTTCTTTTCCGATCTTACTCTTTCTCTATTATTTTCGATCTCTCCCTCTGTCATTTTCTGGCTTTCTCATTCATTCTTTCTCATCTTCCTTTAATTTCTTTACGTCAATTCCTGTTCCTTTCTGTTCTTCTTCTTCTTTTCTCTCTCTCTCTCTCGCTCTTTCTCGCTCTCGCTCTCGCTCTCTCTCTCTTTCTTTTTCTCAATTGCTCTCTTTTTCTTTCTCCATCTTTCTCTCTAACTTGCTCTTTTTCTCTCTCGCTCTCCCTCACTCTCTCTTCAAAAAGGAAAGAGCGCTCTTACATGTTCGTTGAAATAATTTTATCTAAAAAAGCCGTAGACGCAAGACAAACACTTCACAGTGAATCCGAAGACTTACTTGAAAAATCCTCGGTAAAAACTTATTTTTTTTTTTTTCATCATCATCATCGTCATCATCATCTTACTCTCAAGTATGTCATAATTCACGATCTTTACATCACGATGTAGTAAGATAAAATTGATTTTTTCATTGCAATTAGCTGAAGAGCAGACAGGAGACACACTTTGGTGCGAGAGCAGAAAATGAACAGAA
Source organism: Resseliella maxima (assembly GCA_029041755.1). Lineage (NCBI taxonomy): Eukaryota > Metazoa > Arthropoda > Insecta > Diptera > Cecidomyiidae > Resseliella > Resseliella maxima. Next base: position 571,577 of record JAQOWM010000683.1, on the reverse strand, counting down.
GTAGAAGAAGAAGAAGAAGAAGAAAGAAGTCGAAAAAGCATTAAAAAAGAAAATCAATAAATTATTGAATGATTAATCGAAAAGCCAATTAATTTTTATGAGTAAAATTCATTTGCATTGCTAAAATGTTTTTGCTTTTTTTTTTTTTTTTTAAATTTTATTCGTTTATATTTAAATTTTTTTCCATTTTTCAACATTTAAAACCAAATTGAACGATGTTGGATGTTGTGTCAGTTTGAATAAAACGACGCATATTTTTGTGTGTTTGTCCGGTGAGTAAGATTTATTAAAGCGGTGTCCTGAAACGCGATACGCAAACGAATTGATATAGCTATAAAGGCGAACGAAAGAAAGAAGAAGAAGAAGAAGAAGAAAATGAGAGAAAAAAAAAATCACCGTCAAGAAAGACAACAGATGAAAGCCGAACTGATGAATCATCTTGTGAGCGAACGTGCATGGCGGCTTTCAATGCAATTATCTTTAATTCATCTGCAGTAAAAATGCCAACCAGCAACAACAACAACAACAACAATGAATGATAAAAATGCGCAACGTACGAAGAAACAAAGATAGCAGCCAAATTGACGATGACGACTTTAGACCCAAAAGAACAAATTATAAATAACTAATTATTGTTATTCTCGCTCTTTCAATGTCAAAAATGCGAGATGAGCCACCAAACGCAACAAATCGATGGACATCATCAAACTCGTTTGCCGATGCATGCAAACGTTCACACGCACTGCTTACAAATGAACAGAGAGAAAGATTGAGAATGAAAGGCGGCAAAGAGACGGAGAGAGAGAGAGAGAGAGGGAGTGAAAGAGAGAAAAAAGGCAAGAAAGAATGAAACAGAACACGAACAAAAAACGCAGACGAATAAAAAGGAGTGAAAAGCTGGCAAAAGTGATCAAAAGAAAAATGAGCAGAAAATTGAACAACAGGCATCATCCTCGCACGTACATCGCCAACATGAGAGAAATGCAAACGAACGAGCATGAGAAAAAAAGATAGCGAGAAGATGAAAGAACAGCATGCACAATTAAGTGAAAAATAAAAATAAATTGAATTAATTTTCATATTCGCACACAATCATTTTCAGTCTTTCGACTTGCTCTCAACTGTTTCGGACTGTTTGCACAATATAAACACATTCTTCTTTTGAATGTTTTCTCTTATTTTGGCTCGGCCACATACTTTTTTTTCGCATTTTCTTTTCAAACATTTGTTGTTGTTGTTGTTATTTTTTTGTTTCAATCTCCCTCCTTCCCTGTTCCCTTTCCCTATCTCGGTTCCTTTTGGTCATTCCGTTTTGTTCTTAGTTTTATAGAAATCGTGCAGTTTTGAATTTACACGGATGAAATTATCGCATGCCATACGAGCATTTTGTGTCTCCTTAGCTGGACATCGTTTGTGTATATTTTATTTTTTTTTTTTTACTTATGCCCATTCCCTTCATCTTCTGTCACATGTGATTGTGTTTACTCCATCTTATGGCTCATTCTTCATTCGATAGAGAAAAAAAAGAAGAAAAGAAAGTGGAAAAAAGGAAAAAGAAACAGCATCGTCTATGACAAAAGCTGACAAGAGAAAATTTCGGAAAACATGATGAACGAAATGATGATTTTGATGTGGATTTGTAAACGTAAACATTTTTTGGTTTGCTGATGAGAGACAGAATGAATGAATGAATGTTAAAAAGAAATAGGAAGAGCAAAGGAAGGGATAGAGAAGGAAAGAAAAAGAGAGAGAGAGAGAGAGAGAGAGAGAGTGAGTGAGTGAGAGAGTGAGAATGATGGAGAAAGAATTAGGGAGAGAGAAAAACGCCAGCAATAAATGTTTGACATAAAAACCAATCAAAAGAAGCACAAAACAGGATAAAAATGTGATCCGATTTCGATAGAGCAGCAGAAGTAGCGCATAAAAACCGATTCACATAGAACTCAGTGTTCGGGGCAATTTGGACACAGGCATCAAGATCAGCATCGCAAACAAAATTTGACAAATGTGTGTACAGCCCTCATTCGAAATCGGTTTTAACATTATTTTCGATTTTGCTCACATCTCTTTTTCATGCTCAATCACATTTTATATCGGCGATCCTGTGATTTTGCAAACATTTGCGATCACATTGTTGGAAGTGCATTTTTTTTTTTTTTTTTTTTTCATTTCATGTTTTGGATTGCGGGCAAACCAAAACACGAAAAATAAAGAGAATAAACTGAGCTCATTTAAGATATAATCCAGATGCAAGCAGTTGTTATCGTTTGCTTATTCGAGCATAAGACATTTCGTATCACATGGAATTAGGTTATCCATATTTTACTCTTATTCTCCCTAATTCTTCCTATCACTCTCTTTCTCTTTCTCTCTTTCTCGTTCTCTCTCGCTTTCTCTCTATTTTTCTCTCTCATTCGTTCGCTCACACACTCATTCTCATTCTCATTCTTTCACATTCACCGAGAGTGACTCTCAGTATTGTGCTCTGTATATTCCAGTTGACTTGAGTTTTACGAATAATTTGAATTTATATCAATGTTCTTTCTCAGTGTGTTGTCGCATCGATCAAAATCCTCATCGCAATTTGGATAATGTTCACGATCAAATTTCCGCTGTATTATCAAATTTGTACATTTTTTCATCGAGTGGATTTCATCCAATGCCTTGTCACATGGATGAAAATATAATTTTGAATGCCAGAATAAACGACTAAATGTATTGCCGAACAAATTCGATGACGCAATTCTCATGTGCTGAAAATTGTGAACAAACGATAAAATTCTCTTCGCCAATTGCACTGAAGAGACATATGTACAGAACGAGCAAACCAAAGAAAAACAAAACTGGAATGAAAGAACATTCAGAGATATATGGCATACATTGGTGGCGGCTTTAACTAGAGAATTCATTCGACCGTTGAGAAAAAAGACCGAAAAAGCGAAACATAGAGAAAAACGGACTCAAAAATTCTAATAAGCGAAAATTTATATAAATTCGCGGTTGAATGGGACGTGGGACCAATGTCGAAAATATTCAACTGTGAATCCAAATGATTCGAAATGACAGATACACAAAGGCATACCGAAATAAGTAGAAAAAAAAAAAAAAAAATAATGGCAAGAGACGAGAGGATCAGAGTGCAAGAGACAAAGGAATGGAACGCATGGAAACGAAGGAAGAAATACAAATAACCGAGACAAATAGATGGCAACAACAATAACCGCACTAATGAAGGCATGCAACAAAAAGCGAATCAAATGCAATTTTCACTGTTGGAAACACAGAAAAACATTCGATGCGTGTATTTCAAAATACACAAAGAATCGTCCAATGGAATCCGGCTCAATGGATTTTCACGGTTGTCGCCAAACTGCGTGCTATAATTCCTTTCTCTTTCTTTCTCTTTCTCTCCTTCTCTCTTCCTCTCTTCCTCTCTTCCTCTCTCTCTCTCTTTCTCTATTCCTCTCTCTCTGTATTTTTTTTTTTTTTGGCACCGAATCGAATCGAGCATTTAGTTCGGTTTTAGTTGCGTGTTTACATGAACTTGTTTTAATAAATAGACGATTTTCACTGGATTACTCATGCCATGTCTCTCTCTCTCTCTCTCTCTTCCGCTTTCTCTGTGTTAAATGCTCAATGTTCTTTCTACAATTTTATTTTATTGTCTCTTCTTTAATTCGGTGTAATGTTAATCTGATTTCTTGTTGGCATCTTTTGTGTCGTCAGAAAAATGAAAACAAAAAATAAAAAATCTCAACAATTTATTGTTTCGATTGTCGAGTGTTTTGTGTATCGGCGCCACTTAGTTTGTTTCATCCGATTATACGATTAATTATTTATTTCTCAATGAAAATGGATGATTCATTTGGCCTTTAGTTGTTGTTCTCGTATTTCATTGCATTTCAATGAATGCGTAAGCGTAAGTATTTCATTTTTTTTTATGGAAATTGGACAGACATTTTTTTTTTTTTTTTTTAAAGAAAAATTCATTCAATAAATTGACATTTTTATTTCGAAAAGTGGGCTCATTGCATTCAGAGACTTTTCAGATAGGGAAAGAGTAGAAGCCAAAAAGAAACGACACCAAACAAAACCAACAACAAATTGTAATTTGAGTCGCGATCATTTCCCACTCTAACCTGTGACCACAACTAAGTACCGTTCGTTTTAATATCCAATAATAATATTATTTGAGTAGGTGAATTATGAATGAAAATTTCCTACGATTGATTTTTTTTTTCTTTTTTTTCTTGCTTTTATACACTTACAATTTTCTTATATGGGTTTTTTTTTTGGTTACTCTTTGGTCGGCCGTCTTTTTAACTCATTAAATAGCCCATTGAGGCTTTTACAACATGTAGGCACTTGGACGTTGACAATTTTCTCTTCATGTTATTTTAGTTTTATTTCTTTGCCGTTTCGAATTTCATGTTTGCATTTTACATTTCATTTTATCGACAATATAAATTCCATTTGGCTGTTTGTCTGAATATAAATGTTAAAATTGTGTTTGACCAAATATTGTTGTGTATGAGTATGAGTTTTTTTTTGTTGTTGTTGTTGTTGTTGTTGAACAATAACGTTTTTTTTCCCTTCTTATGCTGTGTGACAAATGAAATGTAACCAAAATTGAATGGAAACGTACGCACTTTTGATCCAATATCCAGATGCACTGAATTGTGATATCGTGTACGGGTGTTTTGGCTTCTGTGTTGGTTTTGTTTATTTATTTTTTTTTTTTTTGCTTGAATTTTTTTCGCTTTTTCCATTTCACTCTCTCTCTCTCTTTCTCTCTCTCTCTCTACACTTCTCTCTTGCTCTCTGTAAATGCTCATTCAATCTCTATAGTTCTTGTTTGCGAATTACAATTTCAAACATTAATAAACACCCGCTCATCGCTTCGAATATGCATCGAGCTCTCACATATCTCGTGCATTAACTGGATGTTGAGTAATTCATGTTTGCTCATTCGTCTCAGTTTGGGCGGCAGCGGTGTATGGTTGTTTTTTTTTTTTCTCTTTCTCTCTTTCTTCCTTCTTCTGGCCACTATGAATTCAATAGACTCGATGAGTGTACTTTTAGTTTTTGTTGTTGTTGTTGTCTCTTCTCGGCAATGAGTCTCGTCGTTTTATTCACAATCGTGTGTATTTTTGCAATATGATTTCACAATGGCTAGGAAGTATGAGTCGATTTTTAATTTTTTTTTTCTCTCTCTTTCTCTCTCTCTCTCTCTATCGCTCCAGTTTTTTTCGTTTTCTCTCATTCTCCCACAGAGTCCATCCACGCGATATGCGGCCGTTTTGCGCTCATAATATTCATTTATTCAGTGCATTTGACTCGACACGATTTCACGATTATGCTTTTGGAATATGGTTCTGGATTCAGTCGAATGTAAACGCACCGAGAGAAAAAAAAAATCATCATTTCGCATGCAAAATGATTTTAAATTTTAATATTAAAGCTAAACCAAATGAATTCGAAAAATTAAAAAAAAAAAAAAAAAAAAAAACGACACATGTAGAGAATGAGTGGTATACATACCACTGGCTACAGCCAGCGATAGAGAGAGAAAGAGAGAAAAAGGAAAAGAGAGAGTAAGTGAGAAAGAGAGACAGTGAGATAGAGAGTGTGAGACAGAGATAAAAGCATAGGCAATGAGAGAAAGAGAGAGAGAGAGAGAGCGAGTGACGAGGTAAAAGATATGAGATTAACCAGCGGTCAACAGTAACAGCGATGCGACGCGCACAGGAAACCAACAACAGTTGTTGTAGTTGGAAAAATATCCATAGTGATTTAAACATCCGAAAAAAAAAGAAACGATCGCACGCACACCGCTGGAAATTTTTGCATACATTGAAACAACAACATAGACATGCCATTTGAGAGACTGGGAGAGAAAATACGAAATGAAGCGTAAGAGAAACGGCCGGTATTGATTTTTCATATTTCTTTTTTCTGTTGCTTTTTATTCAGGATTGAATTTTGTTTTCTGGCCAGGCAGATATGATCAAAAAGGTATTTGGTTGTTGCAAAAGCGAGATAAGAGATAGATGAGCATGTATTGTGTGTCTGTGTATGCATTTGTTGTTATTTTGAACGTAATGTGGCTGGCGGCCATGCATTTATTAGTCGAGCGCAAACAACAGAGAGCAACAACGGTGATCCATTCATTCGAAATGGTAATTGAAGCATATTCTCAAACACCAAATCCCCGATGAAATTTTCTGCAAACATAATAATACCTGTGCAAAACATTCAAACAAATTGCAAAAGAAATGTAAAATGTGCATATTCATTTTGACCAAAACGTATTCAATGTGCAAACTTATTGCGATCATCAACAACAAAAACAATAAAAATAACGACAACGACAGCAACGACAACGGCAACGACGATATAGAGAACAAAAATTGTAGAATAACAACAGCAAAGAACAAAAACAAAGCGCAAACACCGTAAAAAACCATTAACAACAGCAAATCAATAAATGAATACATTTATATTGGATCATTAAATTCGCATAAAAGCGAAAAAAAAAAACATTATCGAGACAAGCAAGCTAGAAAATATATTTTTTAACGCAAAAGCGAACACAAAACACAAAACACAAAACACGCGTTACTCGTTTTTCCTACGATTTCATTTACGAAATGATGCAAAAGCAATCGCAATAATTGAATGGGATTCGATCACCCATAAAATAGATAGATAGATATTGAGACATTCAGTCGGTAGATTTTAATCCTTGAATAAATGAACGAACAATGACAGTGTGTTTGAAATAAAAGACAAAGCATCGCTGCCAAAGTCAAAGCAACGACAAAATGATGGAGAGACCAATCGACCGAGCTAGCGAACAAGAAGGTGGATCGAGAGAAATAATAGAGAGAGAGAGAGAGACCGCGTAAAAGTGAAAGAGAGAGAGAGAGAGAGAGAGAGAGAGAGAGAGACCGCGTAAGACCGAAACTGAGAGAAAGAGACCGTGAATGAGCGAGCAACCAAAAGTGAGAACCTGAGAAAAAGAGAGAGTCAAATTGTGAGATCGAGTGAGTGAAAAAGACAAAAAAAAAAAACACAAACGAATTGAATGAGAGAGTGATAGAGATAAACAATGATAGCCAATGTTGTTATTCACATTTTAAATGATTAATGGAAAGGCTCGAACGTATTATTCATTCATTTGCGACATGACAACATTGCTATTGTAACATCACCAAATTTCAATCAGAACGGAAACACACTTTGTTTTCAGGGCATAGATGGTGGTGGTGGCGGTGTCGGTGGCGGAGTTGTTGTTGTTGTTGTTGATGTTGGCATTTACTTAAGGTGCTAGACACTATTCAATTCATTCATTTTGTGTGAATAGTTCCGAATCGTTGAAATTTGTGTGCAAAGTGTTTTAAGCATAATGCGTCACTGTATTTTGCGCTTTTACATTGCCAAGTGTTTCTATTATTTTGTTGACACATTCACCAATTTAATGTGCAGATTTCACAAATTGATGATAACTTATCGTTTATATAATTGAAATGCACAAGGTGATTGTTCGCGCGCTAATATAAACATAATTCATTCATTGCTCAATTTTGTGTTGATGAACTGTGCACTTTGTTTTAAATGATGTTTCACAGTTAATGCATTGAAAATCAAAATCCAAATGAATTGATTCGATCGAAAAAAAACCAATTAATAATTTGTTATAATCCAATCGATCGCTTTCACGTTTGTACAAATTAACTCAAAATCTTTTCAACGAAGAAGAAGAGAAAGAAACAAATCACACACATTTAAAATCCATAAAATTATGGCATTTTGAGTTGTGTTTCTCACACTAAATCCATTATTCACAAATTTTTTCGGAAAAAAATGATTGACTTATGAATATGATAAGTTTATTTTAATTTGTTTTTCTCTTTCTCTCTCTCTCTCTCACTCTATTTTTTTGTTTTCATTTCATTTTTAGTGTAGTTTTTTTTTTTTTTGTCGTTTCAATTCAGGAACGTTGGCATTTTTAGTAAATTCCCTTGGAGTTGTTCGGTTCGATGAATTGCATGACCTTCGTTCAACTTTGGTTGGTATTTCGGGAAGAAGATAGTATACTAGTGAAGATGAATTCAGATTAGAATGAGATGGCAAATGGGCGATGATGATGATGATAACGATGAAGAAAGAGAATTCGCGCAAAAGCAAATGACGAAATGAGCGGAAAAGAGAAGAATATAAAAGAGGTGGAAAAACATTGTGACTGTATTGTAAATTGAATTACATAAATTTGATAGATGATGACAAATTACCCTGAGTCAAAGTCACATTCAACCGGCAAAATATCATTTGTGATGTATTTTCAAATGAATTACGTATTATTTATGAAATGAGTTAGGTGATGCAGCAAAACGCTCAAAGCGCCCGATGCATCTGGTAAAGTCATTACTCATTGAAAACAAAACGCGCACACACACACACAAGACACAAAAACACATGAGAATATCGCGCTCAGTTCTTTTGCACTCTGTGATTGCAAAAATATACAAAAAACGCAGAGAGAGAGAGAAAGAAAGAGAGAGAGAGAGAGAGAGAGAGAGAGAGAGAGAGAGAGAGAGAGAGAGAGAGAGAGAGAGAGAGAGAGAGAGTGTGAGAGAGAGAGAGAGAGAGAGAGAAAAGTGAGAAGACGTGAATCGCAATGTAAAATCTTTACTATTATACAAATGATGGTATCGTGTGGGCTTTCAATTGAATGGGCGCATCATTCATACCATTCATGCTTGTCGAGACATTGAATTTCGTGCTGGCACGATCTTCTCTTTCTCAATAATAATGAAAATAAAATAAAATAATTAACTCTTTTAATTTCGGCATTTTGAAATCATTGATTTCAAATCCATCGAGCTCGTTGATCATTTTACATTGTCATTGACAAATACTACAGGGAGTATTCATCTTAGTGTTGCTAATCACACTATTATTGACATATTGACAATATGCAATTACAATTACAATCTAATGAAAACTAGCACGATTCCTTTTCGCCCACTAAACGCCATTGAATTATTCTCATTGAATCTTTCGCTATTATACTCTTTTGCATACCAACTTTTTTTGTTTCGGTTTTTTTGATTTCGTGATCATTTTCGCTCAAACTTTCCCACTTTCCTCTCACTCTCTCCCTTTCTTAGTTTCTCTCTCACTTTTCCTCTCTTTCCCTGTCTTTGTCTCTCTCCTTCTCTTTTTACTCTCACTTACTCTCGCCCTCACTTCATCTTTTTGCTTTTCAGTTTCTTTCTAATCTTCCTTCATTCATTTTTTCATTCTATTTCCCACTCTGTCAGTTCATCTCTCGATCTCTTTTGAGAGATCGTATTTTGCTTTCTCATTCTCTTTGTCACTGCTTTTCTTTTCCTCTCTTTTCCTTTTTTCATTCATTCAATTTCAAAAATCGTATCGTTTATCATACAATTTAAATGGTTGAAATCCAACGATTCGTCTATGCATTCGAATTTTTGTAATATTCTGGCTCGGGATATAAATCGTAATTGTCTTTGTTCTTTTCGGTATAAAATGCAGATGTGAATGCAGATGCAGATGTTGTTATTATTATTATTTGCGCGATGTGTCGCGATGATCCAGAGAAATCGTTTTTCAAAGATAAAAAGCAGCCAACAAACAACAAAAGACTGCAGAGAATTCTTCTTCTTGCGTGCATTCACTAGAATGAAAATATATATTTTGAAACGAAGTGAATGTATGTGCTCTAGTGTCGGCACTCTGGTGAGATAGAGATAGAGAGAGAAAGAGAGAAAGAGAGAGAGAGAGAGAGAGAGAGAGAGAGAGAGAGAGAGAGAGAGAGAGAGAGAGAGAGAGAAGAGAGAAGAGAGAAGAGAGAAAGAAATGCAAGAAGGTGAGAAAGAGAGGCAAATGAACGGTGTATGTATCTTTTGTTGAATCGATGGGGATTCGTAGCCAGTGTTCAAAATGCATAGCTGTATTTTATATGCTCATTTTCTCCGTTTTCCACACGTAGCCCGATTTTATTGTTCTACCATTTGCTTTGCACTCGCATACTTTACTCTTTCATTCTCTCTCTCTCTCTCTCTCTCTCTCTCTCTCTCTCTCTCTCTTTATCTTTCACAAGGCTGCACTCCTTTTGTTTCCATCACATTCCATATTATGCACCTTGCATGTATTTACTCTTTATACTAAATCTTGTTTCGCCTCAACTTATACAGTGTCTTCGCCGCTGCCGCCGACGCCATGTGTGTGAGTGCATATTTTATGATAAATTGTCGCGGCTCATCGTTGCACACTGCTTCTCAAAGAGAACAGAAAGAAGCTTACGAGATTTTCACGATGCGATGAATAGCAAAATCATGTCTCACTTCTCTCTCTCTCTCTCTCTCTCTCTCTCTATTATTTTTTCCCTTTTTTTTTGATCTTTCTCGCCCTCTCACTGACTTTTTTCATTGCCTCTTTCGCCCTTCATCCGTATCTATTTCTTGGTCCGACTGCATCTCTTTTCTTTTTTCACACACACACACCCTAGCCCCCTTCTTTCTTTCTGCTTTGGTATGTCGTTTCGTATTCAGTTCAGTATGTAATTTTGTTTACTGTTTGTATCCGATATTGTTTTGTATAATGTCAGAAAATGCGAGACGATCTCGTTTATGCAGTTGCCGGTGTACGAAACGCATACTGTGTACAAGGGTAAAGATAAACGTAGAGGGAAAGGCAATGGCAATGTTGAGGCAACAGCGACAGAATAAAAATATATGCAGAATACAATGAAAAAGAAAAAGAAGAAGAAGAAGAAGAAGAAGAAGAGCACGAAAACGGGTGGTAAAATGATGCAAAGCGAAGTAAAACCGTTGCATGGCTTTGCTAATGGTAAATTCCATTGGAATGCATCGTTGTAAGTAAAGACGAAAACACCTGGACGAAACAGATCACGAACACTCGTAGATAGTGCAATGAAACACCTCTGTTATTTCATTTTTTTTTTTCTTTTCCTCTTTATCCATGCTTCGTGCATGTGAGTTTCTCTCTTTTCCCCCTCCCTCTCTCTCTCTCTTTTTTCGTCGTGTTTTTTTGCTGTTCTTGTTCTCATTCCGTTGCCACAATTCAACGGCCGCAATTGTTTATGCATTTTTTTTGTACGCCGACTGTGATTTGAATTGTGCAAAGACCATGCTTCGATTGTGATGAGACATGTGAGCATGTGGTGGCAGGTTGTTTTTTTGGGGGTCCTCCATTTCGTTGTCTTTTGCTGCTATCTACTAGCGCACAACCACGTATTTCGTTTGACTTTATCCCTTTTGGATAATATTTGTCATTTTTATATTTGATGCTTTTTCTCGTTCTTCGTTTACATGCAATGAAGAAGAAATGCTCTTACCGGTTCAACTCAGGTGTTCTGTTACAACATTTTTTTCCACACCGTTGCCATTTCTATATGGCTTCTGATTTTACGCTTTGCTTGCAACAAATTTTTTTTTATTCTCTCTTCTCTACCTTTCTATCTCTCGCTCTCGCTCTCTCGTCCTATCTCTAGCTCTCTCTCTCTCTCTCTCTCTCACTCTCTCTCTCTTGTTCTCATCACTCTCATCATCTCAGTTTTGTATTTTTACTACATACTCATCTTCTTGTTCTTTCATTTTCATACACACGATGTACGATCTCGTTTGTCATATTTATTCAATCGTTTGCTTTGTACTCTGTTTGCCCACGTGCATGTGTGTAGGTTGATTTTGCTTCCCTTTTTTTTTGTTCCGTGTTGATGTTGCTGTATTTGTTGTTGATATATCTATGTAGATTTTGGTTGTGCCAAAGCAGTTAGATAATTTACATTTTGCATCAAACGACGCAAAGTTTATGCAGTAAGCGGTGTTAAGAGCGACAAAAATTGCTATGAACTCGAAGGAAGTTACCGACAAACAATGCCAGTCACAATGATAAACTCTCTCTCTCTCTCCTCTCTCTCGCTCTCGCTCTCGCTCTCTCTCCTCTCTCTCGCTCTCGCTCTCTCTCCTCTCTCTCGCTCTCTCTCTCTCTCTCTCTCTCTCTCTCTCCTCTTTCTCTCAAACACACAAAAAAAGAAGCCTTCAGGTGATGGATTTGTTCGAATAAGTCATGCCATTAGAGTGGCAAAAAAAATTGTTCGTTTTTCGATTCATGCAGAGGAGAGAAAAAAAAAAAATGTTTTTAGTATCAGAAAAAAAAGCAGAAGAAAAATTGCGAGTGAGATGATTATAGGCCCCTCATTTCATCATACATTAACCACTTCGCATGTGGTACGACAGCGTGATGAAGGGCAATATTGTGAAGTGAACCAAATAAAGAAAAAAAAAGAAATCACAATTTCTCCTGATCCTTTTGCCAATGATAATCACAACTTGAAACAACACACACACACACACACACACACACACGATGCAGAAAGAAAGCAACAAAAAACAAGAAACAAAATCCACACGTCGCAACTTTTCAAAGTGAATTTCAACTTGTTGAAATCCAAATACAAAGTTTACTAATGAGTACTGAAATGTGTATAAAATGAAACGCTATATTGAATTGGCTGGATTTTTCACTTCTTTTCGCTCCACCGCACCTCCTTCCTCTTGTTTTTGTTATTCATTTGATTTGAAATCACTTTGGTTGATGCTTAATGCATGCCCCACTCTCTCTCTCTCTCTCTCTCTCTCTCTCTCTCTTTTGCTCTCTCTTTCTTTCTTGCTCTATATCCATTTCTCTCTTGCATCTAATTCTCTCTTGAAATTGTGACAGCATTTTTAATTAGTTAAAAACAAAATGCATTAATGATTGAAATTCTCAACATTCATTCATTTTATCAACATATTTTTGTAACTCAATCACCCGTCGACATTAAAAAAGAAAAAAAAGATGAAAATGGAAAATATTCAAACACCGTGTGCAAAGCCACGGGCGTCAAATATTTTACTCAAAAGTGTTTCTCTCTTCCTCTGTCCCACTCTATTTCTCTTTTACATGCACTCACTCTCTCTCAGCCGCTTTCTCTCTCTCTCTCTCTCTCTCTGTCTTTCTTTCTTTTTCTACTTTTTGTTGAATTTTTCACTTCCTCTAATTCATCCGGTCCATAAAAATGAAAAAAAAAAAAAATAAATAAAATAACGCATAACGGAGCATCATTTAAATTTTCATCATATAAAAATGCACTAACGATAACGACAACATCGTTTGTCATACAACATTCAGCTAAATATGTTAAGTGGCTCAACCCGTTTCTATGTGATGATGATAAGCGATATTGTGATAAAATGCCTTGTGCAAAAATTTCACAACTGAAAATTCCGTCGGTGTTTTACAAGCAAATAAAATGCCGATAGAGAGAGAGAGAGAGAGAGAGAGGGTGCATAAAGGCAGGGAGATAAAGTAAGTGAATGAGTGTATCATCGCGTTGCGCGAGTCGTTTATTTATTTATATATTTTTTTTTTGTTCATGATTTTCATGGCTTTGCCATCAACATTTTCAACCATATTTCGGTGGAAATATTTCAAAGTTGCGAAATGTTGTTCATCGTTTGAAATGCTTTTTGAACTTTTACTGTGACATTGTCCAATGTTTTTCCTCTCTATTTCTCTCCCTCACTCTCTCTCTCTCTCTCTTTCTCTCTCTCTCTTTTCCATTATGCATCGCTTCTTTGCCACTTTTGGCGAAAATTTTTCACTTTCAAAGAGCTTTGCTATTTAATCCGATTGTTATACATGACACCTAACGCGTGCTCAATGTCGTACACACCATGTCTCATATTGAGAGTACAGTTAAGCGGTCGGTATTCAGGTCAAGTGTTGGCATGCAATTAGCTCCAGAGAAAGAAGGAATGAAATAAAAAAAACAAAAAAAAAAAATTTGAAAAAAAAAAAAAATTCATCCGGCATTCGCAACAATTGCTGCTACTGCTACAGGCTTGCTACTGCACTTGCTACAGATGCTGTTGCTGCTAATTAACGTATTATTTTGTGCTCACTAAAATTTCATTAAAATCTCTCTTTATATAGCGCATAACTGTATACACACATTCTCTCGCACTCTCTCTCTTTCTTTCTCTCTCTTTCACTCTCTTTCTCTCTCTCTCTCTCTCTCTCTCTCTCTCTCTCTCTTTCTCTCTCTCTCTCTCTCTCTCTCTCTCTCTCTGTGTGTGTGTGTGTGTTTGTTGAAAAATATTCGGAGGGCGAAAATGGTTTGTTGAACCATTTTCGTTTGCATACACTTTTCAGTTTTAATGCAGTTTTCCAGCAATAAACTCTCTGCCAAGTCAATATTGCATTATTAATAAGCTGTGCCACATCAAACGAATAACTTTTATTGCAATCTACACAGTGTTTTCTATCAAATGTATGTTTCTCTCGCTTTCTCTATCTTTTTTGTTCTCTCTCTCTCTCACTCTCTCTCTCTCTCTCTCTCTCTCTCTCGCTCTCTCATTCTCGCTCTCTCACTCTCTCACTCTCTCACTTTCTCACTCTTCACAATTTGTGTGAACGTATGTTTGGTTGCATCAACTTTGATGTCACGTTAATCGCTTTCAATTACAAAAGGCCATGCACTTAACAAGAGAAAATCCAGTGTCGCGACATTGTTATGACTCATTACATGTTATGAAAACAAATTTAAAATACAACAAAATGCTAAAAAGAAGTAATCAAATGAAACACGCATGAAAATGTGATATATGTGGGAATGGAAATGAAAAAAAAAAAAATCTGATACACATTAAAGACGGATTTTGATTGTGTACGGATTCCATTGACGTCAGGTTGAAATCAATAAAACTTGAAATAGACATAATTTCCTTCTTTATTTTGGCATTACATTTCTGGGTGAATGCTACGAAAAAGAAACGTCCCCCTTCAAATTGCGTTCATTCAATCAATTTGACTGTGAGAATTTGATAATTATTTATTTTGAATTAGCATTTTTGGTTTGAATTAATTCAAATAAAATATAATTTACCATAGTAACAGTCTTACAAATATTCTATTAAAAACAAACATACACATTAAATGGACGGACAGACGAACGGATGAACGAATGAATAATAAGAAGAAAAAATATTACAATTTTTATGAATTGAATCCTTAATGATTTTTGTATGAATTGCCTGTCCCATAAAAATATCCGCATCGCTGACCATCCACTGTATAAAATAACAATATAAGATTGCATGTTATGTTTAGTTATTTTATTGGCAATTTGCATTCCGAATTAGAGGCATTATAAAGGCATTTAACGGGGAGCAACGGAAAAAAAATATATATATTTTGTATATAACACAAAATCACAATGAAGACAAAACCGTTCGAAAAACAAATGGACGGGAGAAGAGCGATAGTCAAACATTAAACCAAAACGATGGAAGAGAATGGAAAATTTATAGGGAATAAAAGAGAGCAAATCGAAAAAAGGAAGAAATTGAGTGGAGAAGAGAGAAAAAGAGGAAGAAGAAGGGGGTGAGAGAGAGAGAGAATGGGTGATGATCCAAATGAAAAATAGTAAAGGTATGCAACGAAAGGGTAATAAGAGAGAGGGAGAGAGAGAGAGAGACAGAGAGAGGGAGAGAGAGAGAGAGAGAGAGAGAGAGAGAGAGAGAGAGAGGGAGAGAGCAAGGAAATAAGAGAATATCGGTTTTCTCAAGGTGCTTTAATTATGCACGATGAAAATGCGTGTATATGCGTGTGAATAGTTTGTGCTAATTTAATAGTCATCTAGCCATCAAAGTCATTATTACCGTTATTACATTTGGATACGGTATTTTGTGGCATGTAGTTCCTTTCATTAATTTTACACTTTGTAGTTAGTAATTTTGTGTGTGTTTGTGTGTGTATGTATGTGCTATGAATTCGATGTTGTTGATTTGAAATGGATGAAACACCTCTTTGGTTTTGACCATACAGTGCTGGACGTTATAAATCACGCAATGCTGTCCAAATCAAGGAAAAAAAAAGGTCAAAATATGCTACAATTCATTTTCGTCTTACCGGGAAATATGTTTCGTAGTTTTTGCTTCTGAATTTTGTTTTTTTTCTTTTTTTTTTTTTTTGTTTCTTTTGGTGTTTTATTCTGATGCAAAATGATTTGGTGGCGTTGAAGATTTACGATTTGAAACAAAAAAACAACAACATATCAAAAGGAAACCAAATCTAAAATTAGCCAAAAGACTGAGCGTGTGTGACAACTACCTACTCATTGACACATACAAAATGTCTTTTTGTTTCACAAATTTCATTTATTTTCATTTCAATTCCGTGCATTGTTGTTTATTCCCCAAAATGAATTACAGATTAGAATAAAAAAGAGAAACAACAAAGAACAAATGAAAAAGATGAAAAAACAACACATTACACACCAACAATAATAAATATTCACAAATAACGGGGTATCTGACCCCATAAAATTATATTCAATCACTCATATTGGAATCTACATGAAAACGAATCCTTCACGAAGCGACGATACACTTTGTTTCATTAATAAAGGAAAATCATGTGGCCGACGAAACGATAATTACGTGCAAGCAGAAAATGAACGGAAAAACGTATACACGATAGCGATAATTCTTTGGTTTTTTTTTTTTTTTTTTTTTTTTTTTTTGCCTTTTTGTGAATAACAAAACCGAACCGGACACAAAAGTCCAAGCAAGAAAGAAAACCGAATGAAGCACGGAAAAGACGCAAAAAAAAAACCAAAAAAAAAAAAAAAAAGAACCAAGCAATATTGTAGTGAAGCAATGAGTGTGGTATGAGCAAGAGAAAGCGCATTTGTAAGGCGCTAGCCAATGCATATATTACACACATCTTGGATATGAATCGTGCCATCACAACGACCCCCATCATGGATTCAATGAAAACAGCGGGTTGCGATGCAAATGATCCTGAAACGCATACACGGTTCGTATTTCCATTAGAAAGTCAAAAGAAAATTAACCAACGAAAGAGAAAAAAACGAGTGCGCGAGACGGAGACGGAGAGCGAGATGTAGGGTTGGGGGTGTTAGCGTTCTTAATGTGAAATGAAATCATGAATTAAGACTACATAACATTCCATTAATGAATTTTTAAGGTAAAAATGAAATGAAAACCGAATAAAGAGAATGAGACCGAGAGAGAGAGAGAGAGAGAGAGAGAGAGAGAGAGAGAGAGAGAGAGAGAGAGAGAGAGAGTAAAAATGAAGCACATACACACAATAAAATGTTACCCGGCCGAAAATAATGAAAATTAGAAGCGAACAAACGATGAAAATAGTTTCGATGTGAATAAGCAAGCGAGCGAATGATGTTTGGATGGTGTGGTACGATGGAAAAATTGCTGTTCTTTTTTGAAGCACAATGTGCATTGAACACGACACACACACACACATACGCGCGCGCGCACGCACGCACACAAATCGACACGCTTAGATGTGAATTCACAAAGCAGAAAATCATTTTGTTAATATATTATCATAATAATTTTCACCGGGAAATATTTTCCATGTGTATTTATAAATACTTGAACATATATTTCGTGTCATGTTATTGCTTCATGTAACATTTGGGTGCTTTAGGTGGCACATGCGAGAAATCGCGATCACAACCACATACCAAATAGCGAGGCAGAGTGTTAAAGAGTGAAAGAGTTTTAGAGCAAGCTAACGAAATAGATGGTAGCGCACGAGTGTGAAATACAAAAGAACACACACACACACACACACACACACACACACACACACACACACACACACACACACACACACACACACACAC
Source organism: Resseliella maxima (assembly GCA_029041755.1). NCBI lineage: Eukaryota > Metazoa > Arthropoda > Insecta > Diptera > Cecidomyiidae > Resseliella > Resseliella maxima. Next base: position 553,810 of record JAQOWM010000683.1, on the reverse strand, counting down.
ACACACACACACACGCAAAAACCTTCCTGTTTAAACAAAAACATATCCGTATTGTGTGGCCACATTCATAACCAATTCTAGCAATTCGGCATTGTTTTTCTTGGCCTTTATGATGTTTGCATTCAGAGTGTGTTTTTGGTTTCAATGTTTTTAACCATAGTGTTTGCACTGTTTCGGTTTCGACTGTGTATGATGCTTATTTCAAAATTAAATTATGAACATTTTTAGAGAGAAAAAAATGTTTGAGAGAAAGAGAGGGGGTGGGGGAGTGATCGAAATAAATAGAGAAATAGAGAAAGAGAGAGAGAGAGGGAGAGAGAGAGGGAGAGAGGGGGGAGAGAGGGAGAAAGGGAGAGAGGGAGAGAATGAGATAGGGAAAGAGACCGACAGAGAAACAGAGAGGCAGAAACCGAGAGAAAGAGATTGAGACTGAGAGTGAGGGAGGGAAAGTGGATCTTAGAATGGGATCAAAAGTGTGAGCGAGTTAATGAGTGAGAAAAAGATGAAGAAAATTGAAAGTGGAAAAGAGATGAATAATGAAGAAAATAGAGAGAGAGAGAGAGAGAGAGAGAGAGAGAGCGAGAAGGCGAGAAGGCGAGAGAGCGAGAGGGCGAGAGGGAAAGAAATAGAAAGAGAAGGAGCCAAGCATGAGGCGACAACTAAAAGCAACAACAACGTTTTACATTTACGATTATTATGGTTATGATTAACATCGGGAATTCATAAAATCGTGCACGCAGTTAACAACACAGCATAGAAATGAATAATCGCAATGGTTGTGAATGCAAAATTTGGTATACCGAATTGAGCCGGTTCATAACCAATTTTATTCAACATTTTATCCATTCACATTTTCTCATTATCTGTTGTGGATAATATTCGACACATTTTCGTCGTAAATGCTATTCTTCTTGTTCATTTCCCATTTTTTATTTCATTTCGTTTTTTTTTTTCCTTTTTTTTGTATTTTTCATTTCCATGCAAAACAAAAATCCTTCACGCTCGCAACAATCAAATTGTTTTGATTTGTTGCTGTCGAAATATGAAATGTAACACATTTTGAATGACAAACAGTGGAAGGTGTCATCGTTTTCATTTGGAATAAAGTTAAATGTGAAATGTTAGCGCTCGTGTGTATGTATATTCTTGAAATTCAGGATTTTATCACACGCATTTGCAAATGATTCAAAGTGCGGTCGAATGGGCTTGATGAAGAGAGAAAGAGAGAGGAAGGGAGCGAAAGAGAATGTTCATTTCATTCATCTATACAAACACCGGAATGCATATGAATAAATTTATTTATGTTATTA
>JAQOWM010000683.1:495000-550000 GCA_029041755.1 Resseliella maxima | reverse complement strand
AGAGAGAGACAGAGATAGAGTGAGAGAGAAAGTGAGAGACAAAAAAAGACGGGAGAGTGAGAGTGAGAGTAAGAGTCAGAGTCGGAATTAGAGTCTAAGAGAGCGTGTGGAGAGAAATAAAAACAGTAATTCTATGTCGGCGAAATTCGATTGCGTGTTTCGTCCGATATATCGTGCAAATAAGCAGCCCGTTTTGAATGTGGTTTTGTGGCCGAAGCTCAACAACAACCAATCAGAAAAAAATAAGAACAGAGAATACAGTTGAAATTGAATTGATGCCGATTTGGTTTGGGATTATCTGTGAATGAATTTGGTGTGTTGGCATCTTAAGCCATCGGGCTCAAATATAAAGAACAAGAATTATATGCCATTGACCAATTCAGTTTGGCTCGGTGTTTGCCTATATTAATATGCATTTTGGCGTGAAAGTGTTCGTTTTATATTCTTTTTGTTTTTTACTTTTTTCATCCATTCAATTCAGTTCATCAAATAAAACGACTCTGCAGAAATAAAATTTTACGAACTGGAAAATCATCCAGTTTTTCAATGAATTTTTTGGCAATAACTGCACTTTGCTTGCATAATAAAAGTGTCATGGATTCATTTCTCTTCATTCCCTTTGCTATTCTTTATCTCTCTTTCTCTCTCTTTCTCTCTCTCTCTCTCTCTCTCTCTTTCTCTCTCTTTCTCTCTCTTTCTCTCTCTTTCTCTCTCTCTCTCTCTCTCTCTCTCTCTCCTCACTATCACTATCTCTCTGTTTCTCTCTCTCGCATTTTCTCCACCATTTTCTGGCTCTCATTTTCTGACTCCACATAATAATTGGTGAACACTTTTGATCGGCTGGTCTTGATTTATTTGATTCTTTGTTATCATGTCTTGCATGGTATTTTCGATTTTCTCTTTGTCATTTCGATTATATTGCAATTGTTCTGTATTTCCAAAATTGAAGTTTCATTTCAAAATTGACCTTTGAATTGAATGAAAAGAACGGAATAATAACAACAATGGCAGTCAAAAAAAAAAAATAAAATAAAAATACATCGAACGGTTATTGCATTTTCTTGTGGAATTGAATTCCATGAAATATGCCCTAAATATATCAACATTTCACAATATGCCTGCACACATTGATTCCCGTTTTGGGTTTCATTGCAAATAAACAAACAAATAAACTGAAGACAGAAAGAGACAGACAGAGAAAGAAAGAGACTGAGAGAGAGAGAGAGAGAGAGAGAGAGAGAAGAGAGAATAGGCATCAGCGCAAAAAACCCCCATCAACAACAACAGCAAGTATGACGATCTCTGAAACACTGGCAAGAACGACCGTCGGCGATTTTTATATTGTGGTTTCATTTCATACGCATTGCTCATTGCTTTTGCTTTCATTTAATTATAAATGGCATTCAGTTTCATTTCATAGTATTTTGGAGAGTAGTTAGTTTTAATTTGGTTTTTGTCGTCTCTTCTCTGCATTCTTTCTTCAATATAACAGATTGAGCGTATGTGTGAGCTCGCACGTTTGCTGTTGTTGTTGTTTTTTTATTGCCATTTTTCTCGCATTCTATGCATTTATGTTTGGTTATCGTGTTTAATTTTGTTCGATGCACGATTGATTATGTATGTATGCGTATAGATCGGGTGTTTCCAATTTAACACGTTTAATTGAGAACAATCCAGAACACTGACATATCCAACCACGATATGTACCGAATGAGAAAATGAAACAAAACAAATGTTACAATACGAACATGAGATGCGAAAGAGACAAAATGAGATGAAATTAAAGTGAAATGAAAAGGCAAAAAAAGAAAAAAAAGAAAAGTACAAAATAAAACAAAACTCAAAACGCAAAGCGTTGGCATACCACATTTTATACTGATTTCATTCGTGGAATTCTAAACTGTTATACATTTTGTCTAGAATTGTGTGTAAAATAACAAAACGTGCAAGAAACCGCAACAACTAGCAACCCGATTAGTATGTCGACGGGAATATGATGCATACATGTCGATGACAGCAATGCATCATTCACATTCATATTTTCTCAGTCTCTTTCTCCCACACATGATAACTATTGCTGAGACTGGCTTGCATTCGCCCTCTTTTGCCTTTATCTGGCCCCCTTTAGCTCCTTCTCTATTTCCTGCCCTCTATTTCTCTCATTCCCTATCTCTCTCTCTCTTTCTCTCGCTCTCACTCTTTCTCTCTCTCACTCTCTTTCTCTCTCTTTCTCTTTCTCTCTCTCTATCTCTATCTTTCTTGTTCTCTCCCCTCCTATCTTACACCTTCTCAAATGCGTCTTCCCTCATCCTTCATTTTTCTTTCTCTTTTTTACATTTCTTCATTCATTTTACTTCACTTAATATTACTACACATTCATAATGGACAATTTATGCCATGTCGTAAGACGTAAGTTGCAATTTTTCGCGCCTGCATCATATTCATACATAACACAAATAAGAATAAAAGATAATGAAATGGCTGTGAAAAAGTGATTGGTATACGTAGTAGTGTGTCTCCTACGGGTAAATTCAGGCTTCCAGTTAAAACGTTTTTATTTATTTATTGTAATTTAAATAATGCACTTAATGTGTAGAAAGAAAAATATTTTTTAACCATTTGGCTTTGGTTGTTGCGGTTTTATTTTTCTTCGTCTTTTCTATGTCACTTTTTTACTCTATCCCTACATATCTCTCCTATGAAATTCATTGTTTTGTTTAGTTAAGTTTCTTTTTCTTCATTTTTTTTTCTCTCTCTCTCTCTCTCTCTCTCTCTTTCTCGTTCAATATTATTATTTCGTTTAGATTCTGTCTGGTTGTATTTAGAATCGTTTTCTTTGTTTCAGCACGCACATATTTACATACTGTGCGGCGATTGCATATATGCACGATTGTAGTTGTTTTTGATGCGCAAGAGTTCGATGTTCTCTCATACTATCTGCTCCAAACCAAATCCATTTTACATTCAATTACAATCCAAATAGAAACAGATAGAAAGTGAGATACAAATGAAGATATGTATTTGTGAGGCGAGTGCATTATTCATTCTCGCATGACGAATTCTTTAGCTTATTTGAGTTAATGGTTTACAGCTTATGCGACATATATGTATAATATACACTATAATGATATATTCAATCATTTCCTGCACACTGCACACTGCACACTCCATATACATACATCACCTTTGGTGCGCGCATACGTTTCGTTTACATTTTCATTGCAATTTATCGATAACAATCAAAAATTAATCGATTTGTGTTTCGCAGATAGTTTAACATTGATTGCCACTTTGTGCATTCCAGCACGCCGATTTCGCATTAAAATCGTCTGCTTTTTCCTTTTTTTTTTCTTTCGCTCTTCCTCTCTCTCTCTCTCTCTCTCTCTCTCTCTCTTTTTCTCTTGCTCTTTCTCTTTCTTTCTCTTTCCCTCTCTCACTCTCTCCCTTCCTCTCTGTGATACTATTTGCTGTTGTCGGTTTGTTTTCTAGCATGTTGGACTGTGGAATGGGTGGTGCTCAGATCCTTTTCAATTGGCATGTGCGTGAGAATCAAAATGTTTCCTTTGTTTTGAAATGCCGTCATGTTTTCAATACTGTTTGCCTGTTTATTTATTTTATGTTCTCATCCATCGATCGGTAGCAAAGTTTTTTTTTTTTTCTTCTTCGAAGAATCCATAATTATAAAGTTTTAATTTGAAACTTTGCATATTTATTTCATAGTTGTATGTTTTTTTCCTTGTTTTTTTTGTGCCTTCTTGTGTTTTTTTTTTTCTTCTTTTTTTTCCGTTGAAACAAAGACCATTGAACTATATGTTCATTGTGCTTGATGATGTGTTCGTCCATCAAGTAATCGCATCAAATGTTCATGATTTGCGCATTATAAAAGTTTTATCTTTATGGTTGTCATGTCGGGGTTTCGAATAACTAACCACTTAAACCGAATGTGCAGCCAATCTCAAATTCCAAAAGCCGACACAATTGAAGCATTTTCATTTACTTTTTTTATAACCATGTGAAGTAAGACTCTATCTATCTCATTTGGTGTGTGTATGTCAGCAACAGCAACAGCATACACATGCCATCATCATTGGATTCGATGTCTTCGAAATCAGAAGTTGATTATTTTTTTTTTTTTTTTTGCGTGTGTGTGCCTTAGCTTTTTTTTCTGTCTTCGACAGCATGTGTATGTGTGTGTGGCACATAGAGAATTGCAGTCAAAGCAATCAATTTTCGTTGTCGACTCATGCACCGGGAAATATGAAAAACCGCATATGCATCGCAAATGTTTGACAGCAGTAAAATGGAAACAAGAAGAGAGAGAGAGAGAGAGAGAGAGAGAGAGAGAGCGAAAGAGAGCAAGCAAGCAAGAGAAAGAGAGAGAGAGAGAGAGGTTGGATGGGGAGAAAGAAAAGAAAACAATGTGGCGTTAAATTATTTTAAACAAAAAAAAGTAGAAATAAAAAAGCCGACATACACAAGACAAGAGACAACGAAGAAAAAAAAAGAGCGCGCGACGAAGTTGGGCGCGCGTTATTCATTCTTTCTTGTGCTACTATTTTTTCTTCTTCTTTTTTTTTTTTGCTTTTTCTTCGATATGAAAATTGAGCCAACCGCACGTAAGTAAACTGTGAATAAAATCCCAATATTTCAATCGCATATTATTTTCATTGCGGCATATTTTCTTTTGGTACGTTATCTGTTTATTCACCATAAATTTTTGTTCGTTGTTCACTTTTCTCTCTGTCTCACTCTTTTTCTCTGTCGTTCTCTTTCTCTTTCTCCTGTCAATTTTATTTAGTGTTTGTGTGTCTGTTTATTTGATTTTGCTGTTTAGCTTTCTTATAAGTATCTAGTTTTGGATTGTGTTTCGTTGATCGTTTGTTATTGGTATGGCTTCCCGACAAAATTTCTGTGCATTTCATCAATTCTCTGGCGACACTACCGAATCATATTTTTTTTTTCGTTTTTTATTTTTCGTTTTTTACACTTAGTTTTTGTTTTTATTTATGCTTGTATTCGATAAATTGGTCTTGTATTATGATCGAAAGCACCATCGATGCCCATGATCAAGAGCCAAAACAATTGAACACGATTCAAAAAAAAAAAAACAAAAACAAAGAAAAGAAGAAAAATTGTCCGTATGACGACATGCGTTCATTCGTTCGTACACAATCAGTTATTATTATTATAAGAACACATTCTATGTGCAGTTGGGCGTGAATATAAACATAAACGATACTATTTCGGGTTCATTTTATACTGTTTTGTGTTTGCTGCTGCTGCTGTTTGGAGTTTTTTTTTTTTTTTTTTTTTTTATTACCAAGCTCTTGTTTCATAAGCGATTCTTTTCAACTCAGTTTATTCAGTTGAATAAGAAAATAAAACGAAAAATAGACGAGAAAATATTGTAAAAACGAAATATTTGTTATTTTTTTTAATGGATGCTTTGTTGAAATGAAATGAAAATAAAAGAGAAAAAAAAAACTATTATCGCTAAAAGAAAACTATGAATGAAATGGAGATGTTTGTGTCGCACGACCGATTTTTCAAGACACACGTCGTTCAATAACAACAGCAACATTAATGGAAATGACGACGATATCAACAATAACCAAGTTGAATTAGTAATACACCAAAATAGTTGGCACTCAATTCAACCATTTGACACGGTTAAAAAAAAAAAAATAAAAAAAAAAACACATAACATACACACACATAGAAAACTGCTGCAAAATGTAAAACGAAAAAGCATGTAAATGATGTGTTGTGATAAAAACGCATTAAAAATTCAGATAGATTCAAATTTTCTCGTGAAAATTACCATTTCCGTTTTTTTTTTAGAAAGAGAAACAACAACAACAGCATAAATATGTGTAGAAGCTTCAAACACAAACTCAGCATATATAAACTAAAAACGATGGAATTTCACTCGGCAAATGTGAAACGATATACGCTTTTGCAAAGCAAACCAATAACAGTCATTGCATAAAGTACCCATGCAGCGAAGAAAAATAGAATATGTATATAAATAATAGATGAGCGATTTCTGACTGCTACTTTTAATGGAGATTACCATATTTTATGTGAATGAACGCATAAGTAAGAGGGAAAGGGAAGGGAGGAAAGCAAAAAGAGAGGGAGAGAGAGAGACGCAAATTGGTGAAAAAGAGAATGAGAAATAGATAGAAAGAGAAAGAGAGAGTAGGAGAGAGATAGAGAGAGAGAGAGAGTGAGAGTGAGAGTGAGAGAGCGAGAGAGAGAGAGCGAGAGAGAGAGAGCGAGAGAGAGAGAGTGAGAGAGAGAGAAAGAAAATGAGACAGAGCATGAACTAGAGCAAAAAAATGTGTAACGCAAGGAAATGAGAGAATGGAAAAAAGTTTGATCAGAGGCGCGAGGCAAAGGGATATTGATTGATAGAAGGAGCATTTGTAAAGGAGGTGGCAACCATGACCATGCGTGGATAGCAATGGCAATGGAAACGGAAGCAAAACGCTTGCAACTGTCCATCAAATAGAAAAGCGCACACATCCGTTAAATGAATGCGAGTCAATATGCTGGATGGAATATTTGCGGAAAACTTTAAGTAAAGTTGCCTTTTAAATTGCCATTTATTTCAAATATTACAACGAACTGAGAGCCCAGTTTAGTTTGGTTTCGATTTAAAAAGTGAGAAAGAGAGCGAAAAAGTAGAATGAAGTGACTGGAAGTATTTCAAACAGTTCATGCACCTCATTTCATTGGCGGTATAAACTGGGCTATCAGATAAATTGCTCATCATTTACGATGTAGTATCGATCGATTGAGTTTTGTTGCGTTAGACAGAGATAAATAAAATGATACAGAAGATCAGAGTGAGAGAGAGAGAGAGAGAGAAAATAAAGAGAGAGTGAGAATGAGACTTTGTGTGAGTACTGAGAACGAACATAAGCACATCATTGATGAATGACAAGAGATCATTATAGCCGAAAATAAATGGAGAGATAAGTGAAAACGACAAGCGATGATACCAAAGAAAAATCTATAACAACTCGATAACGCCTTGATTCTTCCAGCACCAACAGCTCGAGCTCAACCAATCGATTTTTATTTTTTATTTTTTGGCATCGAACACTGATAATCTCGCCTTTGCGTTTCTCTCTAAGTCTCGTTCTCTCTCTCTCTCTCTCTCTCTCTCTCGTCTTGTGTGTGTGTGTGTGATTTTCTCTCGCTCTTTTACTTATCCTTCTCTCTCTACCTTTCTTCTTCATTCGTTCGTTTTCATTCAAATGTTATGATGTCTATTTCATCGTGTCTAACATATTTATTGCGTTGGGACTGTCAACTTGAACCCGCGCCACTTACTGACCCTATTTCCGTGGTATCGACGGAAATGATTTGAGTGAAGTCAAAAAAGTAACAAAAAAAAAAAAAAGAAAAAATCGAGAGCCGTCAATGTTTTTATAATGTGGAGCAAGTAACTGATGACGGCGATAGTTTTTCAACAGCATAAAATTTGACTTTTATGTATGTGGCCCTTTTTTCCCATCTTTTTCTCACTCAAATCCCATCGCTCTTGATCTTTTATTCCATTTACAGTTTTCATTCATTTACACAATTTTATTATTTAATACCTAAGAATATTCTTGATTGCTACTGTTCTCAAATAATTCTAATTCCATTTGTCTGTTTTATCTTTATTTATTTTGTTTTTTCATCATCTTCTTCTTCTTCTTTCTGGTCTGATTGATTATTTTGAAGTAAAATATACAAAGACAAATGGATTTTGTTGATGAACATTTTTGATTGTTGTTTAAACAATGTGAGCGAAACGGATGTGTCATTGAAAAATCGGAAGCAAAACAATTCATATTTGAAACGTGCACGCACACATTAAGCGTCAAAATGAGATTGTTAAGAGTTGAGCACGAGTCGATGATTTGTAAGTAGCAAAAAGCAAAGAAAAAAGAAGAAGCAAAAACAACAACAAGTAACAAGAAACCACTTTTCAAGTTGGATTCAATTTGTTAGTTGTGCTTTCGTTGAAATGATTGAAAATCATTGTTTGGCTCTTTTGAAGATTTTGTGAATTAGATTGCAACAGCATTTTTTGCAGAATGCAATGGATTTGTAATGTGCATGCAATGCAATTTTCCACATTCATTGAATTTGTTTGCTAAGAAACGAGTGTGTATTAGTATTGTTACAATTCCATTTATCACTCAGTAAATCATCCATATTTTTGAATGAACGGCCCCGCAAAATAAGAAAAAAAAAACCTTCACATTTCTCATTTTTCACAACGAACACACACACACATACACCCACAAACCAAATGACAAAGAGTATGCTTTCGCTAGTTGTCATTTTTGCTTTTGCATTCGATTTTTAGATCCGGTTGTTTGCCGAAAATTTTATGCCATAATCGTTTGTGTGTCAGTCCGTCAATTCAATGAAGTTGAACATCTTTCTTTGTCATTTCTTTGTTATGTTGAACAAGTCAAGGCATTTTGGCCGATTACGTCAACACAAAAAGGGAACAAACGCAAAAAAGCCAAAAAAAAAAAGACAAAAAAAATACAGTGGAAAAAAGATAGAGGGGCACAAACAGATGGAGAAAGAGACAGCAAAATAGAGGGAAATAATAAAGAGAGAGAGAGAGAGAGAGAGAGAGAGAGGTAGACAATTCTTATCTCTTTTAATTCCCAAAAGTCATTCGGTATCGTGATCATATTTACATTTTTGCTATTTTACAAAAGACAAAGTTAATGCTTTGTGCCTCCAAATCATGTTTCGCTCACTATGTTGCTTCAGTTTCGATTCGTTTCGTCGAATCTCTTTGTCGAGCAAAAGACAAAAATTGAAAAATAAAAACCAAAAAATTCTAAAGGAAAAAAACCAGCAAATACAGCGAGAAGAGAAAAGAGACAGAGTCTCTGTTACAGAGAGAAAGAGAAGAGAAATAGAGAGAGCGAGAGAGAGAGAGAGAGAGAGAGAATGAGAATAAGAAAAGAGCGAGTAAAGATCGAATGTAAGCAAGAGATACAGTAACAAAATTATGGATGACTTTAACTTCTTACTTTGTCAAGTTTGTGCCGTTTTGATTTTAGCCTCGATGCACGTGTTTGTGCGTATGTGTGCCAAAGCAAAAGCAAACGACACATTATTAGCAAAGAAATAGATAGAAACAGAGAGCACAAACAGCAACATCAACGACATCAACGACACCAACAATCTTCAAATAAATCGGCAAATGTTTATTTGGAAAATAAATGCTCATATTCATATACATGAGCTAGATGTATAGAATATTTTGTTTGGCGGAACTTGAATGGTTGTTGTTGTTGGTGGTGGTGGTGGATGATAGATGTAGGAAAGTGGAGTGCAGAGTGTTTAGATAACGTGTATAATAATAACAATAATAGTATATAATGATAGTAATCAAACATATTATGCAGAAAATCTAGGCAAAATGGAGATATCGAAGTTGAAATGATGTCGGCTCGACTTTAGTTTCAAACGCAAAAATGAATGTGCTGAAATAGATGTGAATTCTGGCTGTTGATTGCAATAACATTGAATTCAAAACATTTCAAAATGGAATGGCGCTCGGTCGATTTCGATTCCATGTCACACATTGCAATGGTGAATTGAGAGACAAACAGTGCGAAAGAGCGAGAGAAGGAAATAGAATGGAAGACAACGACCAAGACAGAGACCGAAAAAAAAAAAAATGAGATGTGTACAGGAAGAAAGGCAAAATATGTGGCAATCGGTAATATCAACGCTTTAAAAACCCATTATAAATTGTTCTGTACTATGCTCGGCTTGGCTATGCTATGCTGTATTGTGTTGTGTACATTGAATGTGGTGCTGGTGTTTTGTGTGGAAAGTCGCATCTTTATGCGAATATTTGTTTGGGCGACAACAATGCGAACAACAACAATCAAGAATCGTACATTAAGCATGAGAAATAACAGGATATGTCTATTCAATCATAGCCCACAAATGTCGAGAAGAACATTTTAGACAATCATAGCCAGAGAAGCGCATATTAGAGAAAACTTAAAGCATCATATTGTAATCATTACAATCGTTGTCATCATTCCGTTGTAGTGTTTGTATTTTCATTTGTTGGATGACGATATACACACACGATTTGAGATTTGCTGTTCAACGAACCAAACGCATTTCATTTTGTAATTTCGATTTAAATTCCTTGCACTCAATTCAATCATGAAAATTTTAAAACGCTGACACAGCGACTGGGATAGATGCGAAAACAGATGAGAAGAGCGGTGAAAAGAAAGAGAGAGAGAGAGAGAGAGAGAGAAATATAGAGAGCGAGAGGAAGAGAAAACGAAAGAAGATATTGAGAGAGCGATAGAGAGAGAGAGTGAGAGACCGAAAGCGAGAGAGAGAGAGAGCGAGAGGAGAGGGATGAAAGAGCTCTCACAGACGGGAGAGTGATAGCTGGATTGAGTATACATTCGTCGAAAATCACATAAAACATACCATTTCACGAATTACAAACAAAATCCAGGCGAAAACACTTTTCGACAATATGCGAAACCAAAATCACCAATGGAAAACAACAAAAACGAAGCAAAGAAAGAAAGAAAGAAAGAAAGAAAAAAAAAAAGGTTAAACAATGCCATATTCACATGCGGTACAAATGTTAAACTGAAATCGATTCGCCCAACTTTATCAGTTTTGTAAAGTAATAAAGTCGAAATCTCTCTTGCTCGATCAAGCTATGTTACAAGTGAATAAATGGCCCAAACGCCGATCAAATGAACATTTATGTCTTGTAATAATATGCATCACGATGCAAATGGACAGAAATGAGAGACGGAAAAAGTGACTGAAGGAGAAAAAGAGCGAGGAAGCGAAAGATGAATGTTTGGAGTGTGAGAAGCAAGAGACGCAAGTCTTGACTTTGAATGTGAAAAACGTGGGCGCGTTCCGCTATTAATATATTAGTTCATTGAATTCATTGAATATGCCCTATGGGCCAAAGAACCGTATGCCATTTATGCCTCACATTTGTATGGCCATATGTGCCGAAGATGAAGCTTTAACAATCTAGCGGTATAACATTGTTCATTGCCGAAACATAAATAATGCGAAATATTCGGTTCTTTTTACTTTTCTCTTGCTCTCTCTCTCTCTCTCTCACTCTCTCATTCTTTTTCGCTTACTCGTGCTTCGCTAAAACCATAAAAACCATATTCACATTAATAAAATGCCTTGGTAGCGACGAACCATTGTTTGGGCCAAGTTTTAGTTTGTTTGTCGTCGTCGTCGTCGTTGTTGTCGACACAGTCAATGCGCGAAATTGCAAAACGTAACGCAAGAAGGAGAGAGACGACAAAGGAACTAAGATCTATTTTCAATTATGGAAATGGCAAATGTAAACACAAACATTCAAATTCAATGCGGTTCGGTTGTTTGTTCGGTTTTTATTTTGTTTTTCTCATTTCATTTCATGAAAATAATTGTGTTATTATCTGAACACAATCAGGCAAAATTCTTGAATTCAACGCACACCCATTGGGTTTACAAAAAAAAAAAATAAAAAAATAAAAAAAAAATTCCATACAATCACCCATTCAGTTCAACTAGCTCGAATACTAGGCTCCGAATCAACTGAGATATTCTCTATTCACAGCAAGAGATAGAGAACAAATGCGAAAAAGGAAAAAGAGGCGATGCAAAATCAGAGAGAAAGAGACAGAAAAGAAGAAAGGGAGTGCAAGTGAGAGGAAAAAAAAAATCGACATGAAAAAGACGCTTAAGCGAAAATTATTCACAGATTTAGCCAATTGTTTAGTTGCTAATTTTGATGATTTTCATAATCCATTCGGTTGGACTTCGTATTTACTTTTTCTTTCTTTTCTTCTCTCTATCTCTATCTCCATCTCCATCTCCATCTCCATCTTTCTCTCTCTCTTCTCTCTCTCTATCTCTCTCTCTCTCTCTCTCTCTCTATATATATATATATTTTTTTTTAACTGCCTTTGTCTTATTTTCCAAATATTTCCCTCTCTCTATCTCTAATTTCTCTCTCATTCTTTGTTCCCCTCCATCCCCTTTGCATGAATCTTTCGCTTTCCTCATTCTTCTTCGAAATTCATTGTTCTGTTCTCTATCAGTTTAACTTGTTGTGTGTGTGTGTGTGTGTTTTTTTTTTCACTGTTAAATGCCGCACATCTGTCGAGTCCAAAACCAAGCATCAGCGTGAATGTTTGTAGTTTTTGCAAAAGTTGCTTTTATTTGTTCAGTCGGTGGTTTGACTTTCGAACACAACACAATTTTGTGTGTTTTAATTGCGACGAGGTTGAATAATAACTTTCATGGTTGGTGCTGTTGTTGTCGTATTCATTGTGTGTATTGTTGATGCTATTCGTGTTATTGTTGTTGCTGGTTGCTTTGATTTGCATTTGCATTTTGTGTTGAGCATTTTTCCGAAATGGTCACTTCCTTTTTTGCACTGAAAATGAGTTTAAATTCAACGTTTCATGGCTCAAAATTACCACTGTATATATATGTATTGTTTCTTTTTCGTTCTCTTTCACTCTTCTTTTCGTCGATGGTTGTTGTGTTTTGTTCCTTCTTTTTTTTCAAAAAAAAAAAAATAAAAAAAAAAAACTTGGTAATTCTATTTTGTTCGTGCACTATTGCTGTAGTTTTATATACATTTCGTTGTGCTTGTGCGGCTGCATTGTGTGTTAATAGCATTTGCAAATTTTCAGTGCCCCGTTCAGTCTTCCGCACATTCCATCCATTTGATTGATTAGCTAGAGTTTTAAAGAGCAAAATTATGTTGAAATTTATGAAAAGCATTTTGTTCATTCACTCATTCAATCGGTCGTTTTGACCAACATACGAACTTAATATTCAGTCGCATATAATAATATCAAACTATCTATTTGTATTCATATAGAAAATGGAAGCTTTCTCTCTCTTTCACTCTCTCTCTCTCTCTCTCTCTCTCTCTCTCTCTCTCTCTCTCTCTCTCTCTCACTCTCTCTCTCACTCTCTCTCTCACTCTCTCTCTCACTCTCTCTCTCACTCTCTCTCTCTCTCACTCTCTCTCTCTCTCTCTCTCTCTCTCTCGCTCTCTCTCACTATCTCTCTTTCTCTTTCTCGTTTTTTTTTCACCATCTCATTTTGTTTATGCGGTGAAGTTAATGGAGCTGGCAAATGTGCATAAATTGATGATCAGCAACCGTTAACAAGCAGCATAAACATGATGTCTCTCATTTTCTAGTTAAATTTTCACACAAACTTAATTTTATGTCCACACAACATACATACACACACACACACACACACACACATGCCCAGAGACACACACACATCCAGAGAGAGAGAAAGAGAGAGAGAGAGAGAGAATCACACAAATTCTCATGGTAAAAACTGCACAAAAAATACACACACAATCAACGGCCAAACGACATAATAACTTAGTGCTAAGGTCAATCCTTTTGATGATTCAACTGAGTTTTGAATCAATACTCAGAGTTTTGAGTTTTCAGTTAGGGGTCAAATCGGATAAATGTGAATAACTGCAGGCTATTCGCATATTTCTCGCTTTTGAATCTTGTGATCTTGTGTCTGTGAATGTTTTCATTTTTTTTTTTTTTTGTGATTCCTCTGAACTTTTTTCATCAATTTGTATTTTTTAAAACATTTTATTTTCATTTTACATGCATTTCGAATCGATAAATTCAGTATTTTTCTTTTTGTGTTAATCGTATATTGACTTTCCTTCCAAGAAAAATTCATTATTTTCTTAAGAGCATTTGCCATTTTCACCAATCAATCACATCAATGTACCAAGGATTTTCCATTAAGCTTTCTTTGGCTGGTTTTTCTTTTAATTTTTTTTTTTGTCGTCGATAGAGAGGAATCGTTTCTTTTAGAAATATTGATAATTGAAAAATCTGATCGAATGCTTAGAAAATGGTCTAGAGACGAAAGATAATGTTTTTTTTTGTCATTTTCTTTCGATTTCGGTCAAAAATGGTTTATATTTATCTTTCATTTTAGTCAAATAGAATCCCCTTCAAGCTATTCAAATCATATGCATCTCTTAACAATTCATTTCCATATTCGCAAATGGATGTCACTGAGCAAATTTACTCTATTGCTGTTTCGGTGTTTTTCTATGGCTTTGATTCAGTCGCTCTATGTGTGTTTTTTGAGCGCAAAATACTCAAATTGGCCAACAAATTTTTTTTTTTTTTTTTGCAAACCCACCCAGATGCATCCAAAGCACGCGCATTGCAAACCGTTAGTTAGAAAAACAAAAAAAAATTGTCACCATTGCGTGCTTGTACAGATATGTTGTTTTGTAATCGTCGAAACATTTAATGGATGTCGTGAAACGTAATGAATTTAAATTTCGTTACCGGACAAGGTGCGCAAGCACGGCGAGATGGAAAAACAAACAACTAAACATTACTAAACTGATTTAAACAAAATGGTACGTGAGAAATGGAACTTACCTGTCTTAAATTTAGTGCATAACTGTGCGACAATACATAAATTATGGTTTAGCAATCGAACGACAGCATTGTCATTATCAGCATGTGTTGAAGTTCTTCTGATGATGGTTTGGATGTGTAATTTGTTTGATTTTCCGTGGGTATTCTTGTTTGCCAAGAATTCACTAAAATACAAATACCAAACTTACTCGTTCACAAAGCTCGTTCGCTCGTTCGCTTGCTCGTTCACAATTTAAACTGAGATGGAACGATATATGAGTGCACATAAACACAAATACACACAATCACTGTGAATCACAATTATTTATATAGATAGATATATGCACTTAAACACAAAACAGTACACACACACACACGTGCGCACACTTACACACAATGTGCACAACCAAAACCGATAGAGAGAACACACAACAATGGCACTTATTATTATCGCTGCTTCTGCTGATGCTGCTGCTGATGTTGATGCTGATGCTGATGCTATTGATGCTGTTGCTTCTGTTACTTATGAACCAAATGAAACGGTGAAACAACCAAAACTTTTCAGCTTTAATCAGCCACTTGCAAACACTGTGCGCCGTTGTTTATCAAACTCGATTCTTTGTATTTTCTCTTTTCTCCTTCTCTCTCTCTCTCTCTTCCTCTTTCTCTTTCCCTGTGTGTTTCCCTATCGCGCGCACTGTTGGTATTCTTTTCCTGTGAGTTCGCTACCCGTAATTTTGCTCAACGTCGTTAAAACGAGTAATTTTTTTACGTTCTCTTCTTCTTCTTCTTCTTCTTTTTTCAAATTATTATCAGCCAACAATATTTTGTTGTTGTTATTATTATTCAGTTTAAATTCTTTTCAATTAGGTTTATTATATTCTTTTCATCGATTGTTTATTCACTTTTTTCTTTCTCTTTCTCTCTCTCTCTCTCTCTCTCTCACTCTTTCTTTCTCGTCTCGCGTTGCTCTGTTTTATTTATTCACTAGCTGTAAAAGAGAAGAAGAAAAAAAAAAAATTAAATGGATTAGCAAATGAAGGAAGAAATAAACATATATACAAAAATTTTGAATAAGAGCAACAAAAAAATTAAAGTAAAATGGAGAAAATGAACAAGAGAATAAAGTAAAATGAAGAGAGAGAGAGAGAGAGAAAAAAAAAAACACAGAATAACATTGTCGATAATATCCGTTGAACAATTGGTTGGCGATGGGGCGTCAGTTAAAGTAAACACTATTTAAGAATTATTTCCATTCATTGTGCGAGATAATGAAATATAATTTTTGTCATTCAATTATGTGTTGTTGAATGCTCGCGCGCGAGAGATATGGGTCCACGTGAATGGGCGAATGCATTTAGTGTGAGAGAAATCGAAAATGTATTTGTAGTGAGTGAAATAGAGAGCGAGAGAGAAATAGATAGAGATAGAGAGAGAGAGAGAGAGAGAGAGAGAGAGAGAGAGAGATAGAGAGAAAGAGAGAAAGAGAAGGAGAAAAATAGAGAGAAAGATGTGAAATCGGTGACAAAGCTCAAAAATCGAACACAAAACAACCGTTCACATTGTCATACAAAACAGCACTTTTCGTTCTTTTAGTCATTCTCGCCATTCTGTCATTCTCTGTCTCTCAGTCTTATTCTTATTTTGATTCTCTGTTTGCTGTGTATAATAAATTGTCACAATGCTCTCTAAATTGCCAATGCTATGTCCGAGACTGACTGTAAACTCAGCTTGTGCCATTATGATTTTCGATGCCATTTCAAGTAACAGTCAGGAAAAAAGAAAGCAACGGGAAAAAAGACGAAACGAAAAAAAAATTGTCAATTAGAGCATTTTGAAATTTTTCAAAAATTTCAATGGCATTTATCCATCCATGCAACATGTACAACAAACTGTTTATGTCAACAAATCAATTGTTTGATTGGATCAAGTGATGCCTAAAAATATCAATTCAATCATCACAGTGTATACATATATTATAGCGAGCGCATTAATTTAATGATGGAAAATGTTGTTTGCAAATTTGATTAATAAATTTTGATTCGTTTCGCCCAGATAAGTGAGGCAGTTCACTTCTCTTTTTTTCTCTCTCTCTCTCTCTCTCTTTCCATTTCTCACTACGTTTTCTTCATATTTTTCACCATTTCTCTCTTCCTCTTCGTCTTTTTCACCGTTCAGAGAGATTTTTATTCTTTTTCAGAAAAAGTAAACATGAAGTGAATTGAC
Organism: Resseliella maxima; assembly: GCA_029041755.1. Classification (NCBI taxonomy): domain Eukaryota; kingdom Metazoa; phylum Arthropoda; class Insecta; order Diptera; family Cecidomyiidae; genus Resseliella; species Resseliella maxima. Next base: position 533,306 of record JAQOWM010000683.1, on the reverse strand, counting down.
ATTTAAGGTGAGCGAGATGGAGAACGTGATTTAACAATTGAGTGATTAAACGAATCAAGCCAAACGATATGAATGAGACAAGAGCACTGGTGTTTTTTTTTTTCTTTATTTCCTTTTTCTTTTTCTCTGCAGCTAAAAGGTGAAATTCCCAATCGGGTGAGTGTGCTGAACATGAAAAATGCCATATTTATATATGTTTGCGTGTGTATGGGCAAAAAACGGTATTGCAAACTGAATAAAATGGCATGGTTTAAAAGAAATTAGTGATTTATTCGAATACAAAAGGCACAAGAAGTTGTGCCGAGCAAGCACAATTACAAACGCCGACGCCGCCAACAGCAGCTACAAACCAGAGCACCAGTTGAATTTTCAACAACAACAGAGACATATAGAGGAATTGAATGAGAGTGAGAGAGAACAAGAGGGGCAAAAAAAAAAAAAGTAAATCATCACATTCGCGCGAGCGCGCGCGCGTGCATACACACACAAAGAATAACAACAATAAGATTTTAAACCAAGAAAAAGTAACATTAAAATTAAATCGAAAAACATCAGGAATTATTATTCAACAACCGCGAGCAATAAAGTGCGCGTGCAAGTCAGCGAAAATTCAAAGCAATGGAACAACAGAAAAATGTATACAAAAATTGGACAACAACGACGACGACGATGATGATGACGATGATGACGACGACGAGAGCGAGTCTGAGTTATGAGTTGAGAAAGAAGTGAACACAAAAAATATGGCGTTTTTTCCGTTGTTTACTGGAAATTCGAGTGAATGACGAAGCAGGCATTCACGAATTTAATGAAAAGGAAGGAAATAGAGAGCGAAAAAGGGAGAGAGAGAAAGAGATAGAGAGAGAGAGAGAGAGAGAGAAAGAGAGAGAGAGAAAGAGAGAAAGAGAGAAAGAGAGAAAGAGAGAGATAGAGATCAGAAGAGAGTGAAAAAGGGCGAGTTATTAAGAGAATGGAAAAGAAAGAAAGAAAGAAAGAGAGAGAGCAGTAGAGAGAAGAAAAGAGCGAGAAAAAAAACAGATTAACAGATAAAGAGTGCTAGAAAGAAAAGGTTAACGGTGTGAGTGAAATGAAGCATTAGATTGCATACGAAAGCAAAAAAGAATCATACAAAGAATATAAGCGGTGAACAGGCAGTCAGTCAGGCTCGAACATAGATATTCATTATAAAAATGTGTTTTAAGCATTATAATAACAACACAATAATCAACGATGACGACGACGACAACGGTTCCGACGATGACGATGAATGAAACAATAAAATGTTGCATAGAGCAAAAAGTATCAATGTAAAAAGCATAATAAGATCGCACACCGTCATAAAGTTTTTTTTTTTTTTTTTCTAGAAAAAATTGCACAAGAGAAATATGTTTACTTGCGCGATTGAGTTAAGCATACAAGAGAATAAAATCCAGAAGAGTTTGAAAATGAAAGAGAGAAGAAATAAAAAATGTGCATATATGGAAGTGGCATAGCCACCCATACAAATCGAATGTACAGTACACACATTTGGCGGCTTGCTCTCTAACTAACTCTAACGAAGAAACAAGAAAATCAGCTTTAAAACAAGCGAATGAACCTTACAGCATTTATAAATATAGCAGCGGAAGCAGAGACGAGAGAGAGAAAAAAAAAGTACCCAAACGAAACACCAACTAATGTTGGTCGATTTTGCTTGTGAGCAACAGATTTTTTCGTGTAAGCGAGAGCAATCGTAAGGGAGAGAAAGAGAAATGAAAGGAAAAAAAAAAAAAAAAAAACCAAAATCGAACGGAATTCAAACACACAAAATAGAAAATTGCACGCGAAACGCGAGTAATCCGATAAAATCGGAATTTATGTTGTTTTGATGGGTTTTCGGCTTAAGATCCAAGCCAAAGAAATGACTCGAACGAGACAGAAAATAAAAAAAAAAAAAAAAATAAATAAATGCCGATGAAAACACATGACTTTGAATTTTTGCATATTGCGAACAAATGTACGTGAGTGCGAGCGCGCAAGCTCGATCACATCTCGCGCAATTCTTTTTTTTTTCTTGATTTCTTAAATGTTTTTTTTTATTGTTTTCATTCGCCGTCGTCTATCGTCATGTGTGTGCTTGTCCACACATGAACGAAAATCTCTTGGACAAACAACCATCGACAGCATTTTTTTTTTTTTTATTGTTTGGCCCATTCATTGGGCGAATAATTTTTGTCAAATTAGTTAATTTCCATAAAACGGATTAGATTGAAATCAGGGACGAATATTTAATACGGTTTTGCCTTTCGTCGAAATCCTCGACGACTTTATTCGTTTATGTGTCGTTGTCGTTGATGCTTTTTTATTTGTTTCTTTCAAGAAATCTCGTCTTTCGTTTTCTCTCTCTCTCTTTCTCCCTCTCTCTCTCTTTCTCTTTCTTTCTCTCTCTCTCTCTCTCTCTCTCCCTCAATTTTTATTAGTTTTCATTTTGTTTTAAAGTCGATTTTTACATTGTCATTTGACAACAATACATGCGCCAGTACACATATCGTTCGTTCGGTTGTTAGATCGTTTGTTATGTGTTAGACACAGTGAGCTAGACTTAAGATCGGCATCAATATATTATGTTATATGTACAAAACATGACGGCAAATACGAAGAAGGAGAGAAACGATAAATAAGAATAAAAAGGAGAAGAAGAAGAATGAGGGAAAAAAAACGTGATGAATAGATTTTTAGCAGTGGTTCCTCAATCTTCATGTTTCATTTTAACGAGTTTTGTTCTTCGGAGTGATTTTCTTGTGATCGTTTTAATATTTTTCACTTCTTCGAATGCTATATCGATGTATTTTCTCTGGTCTTTCTTTTATTTATATTATCCATCTCTGTTCGTTGCTCATCTGTCTTCCTTTCTTGGACATTGTTCATTTCTTTTTCTTTTTTTTTTCTCTCGCTTTTCTGTTCGTCATTTCAGTCTTTATATTTTAGTTTTGTTCACTTGTCTTGTTCCCGGTAAACATTTTCGTTGCATTCTCTTTCATTTTTTCTCTTTTTCTCCTTGTCTTTCTTTCTATTTTTCATTCTCTCGTATGAATCTTGTACAACACAGCGCTCATAAGTTGTGGCAAATTTTTTTTTTTTTTTTTTTTTTTGTTTTTTTTTTTCTTTTTTTTCATTCTTCACAACTATTACATGACATGAATCGTTGTCTGAATGCACAGAATGCAGATGCACTTTAAAGCGAATTACAAAGATGAACGAAAGAAAAACGAAATTTTTTCTTTAAAAGTTGAAAACAACTTGGAATTTATTCGATACAAAATGTGAATGTAAAATGCAACTAATTCGGCAACAACATAGTCTAAGGAAGAAAATTTGAAGGTGAGTCAACGAACGACAGAGAAAGAGAGAGAGAAGGGGAGAGAGAGAGAGAGATAGAAAACCAGAGGAAGACTAAATGAGAGCAAAGGAGAAGAGAGAAATAGAGAGAGAGAAAGAGAAAGAGAGATAAAGAAGAAATAGAGAGAGAAAGGGAGAGAAAGAATGAACGAAAAAGACTAACTAATTGAGTTGCAGAAATCGAGACTAAAAAAAAGGAAAGAGATCCAGAGATCGAGAATGAGAATATCAAACAGAACGAAACGAAGAGGAAAACGGCCACCGAATCGAAGTTATTATTTACCAAAACAGCAACAACAAAAAATGCACGAGAGAGAGAGAGAGAAAAAAAAAGGAAAAACGATGAATGTTCAAACGAATGTAAAAGAGTAGAAATTTTGTATAGTTATAGTGTGGCTAAGCGTGCTCGTTTCATCCAAAAATGCGAGAGCAAAATATTTTCCGCAAAACCACCGAAAAGAATGTAATTTTTTTCTTTTTTTTTTCTTTTTTTTTTCTTTTTTTTTGTTATTATACGGTAATTTAGATTATTCAATGTAGCCCGTATTGCATAATCGTCTTTCTGTAACTCGAAATGTAATCGTTATGGCCGAATGTTATGTTGTTGGGCTATGTAGTGTGCTGCGCTGTGCTGTTCTGTTCTGTTTTTATGCTGATATTATGAGAGTGCGATATGTTGGATGCGGTATGGAGTGAAGCAACTCACTTTCTCATGCTTGCTAACTTCTGTGTATAATGTGTGTGCACACATCCATATCCACACAATACCAAAATTGAAATGACCGTGCGGCACATAATTTTTGATGTAGTATTTCATTGAACACAAATATAAAATTATATTATATTATATGGATTTTTCTTTTTTTCTTTTTTTTTCTTTTTTTTTTTTTTTTTGGTTTTCATTTTCATCTTGTTTGTGTTGTTGTATAAATGGTTGTTTCGAAAATCGGTTGGGATGTTTCACATGTCGATGTCGACACAACTGGCCGAAAATGACGGTCTTAACAAATAAGACGAAACTCGACTAGAAATGTGTGAGGGGGAAAAAAATAATGCATGAAACTAAGTCGAAAATCTTTGTTATTTTTATTACGGTATTTTTCTTGTTGAAAGAGCCGTTTTGGCTTTGCTCTCATTTGTTTCGATTTTGATTGGGGTGAGGGATATATACTGTACAATGTCGACAATGGACTTTTACATGTCAGCTCTTTTAATCGATCTAAATCGATATACATATATCGTTGTCAGACAATGCACACTTTCGAAAAATCAATTCAGCCTGAAAATCTGTTCGGCAAATCGTTCGTTTCGTTGTTTAATTCAAACGGCATTGCCGATAACAAGAGCCCTACTCATGTTCTTTTCTTCTTCCTTTACTTCTTCTTCTATTATTATTATTATTATATTCGCTCTCTCTCTCTCTCTCTCTCTCTCTCTCTCTCTCTCTCTCTCTCTCTCTCTCTCTCTCTCTCTCTCTTCTCTTCTTTCAACTTGAATTCATGACATTCTATCGACAACAACTATGATCATCATCATCATCGTGTTCTTTTTGACTATTGAACGGAACTAACGAAAGAATGAACATGAACAAGAGCCTAGAAAAGTTTTCAAGGCGCACTACGAAAATTAAAATCGATGCAAACCGAGATGGAAACGATAGAAAGACAAAAAAGAGAAAAAAAAAAGAAAAAGACAGAGAGTGAGAAAGAGAGAAAGAGAGAGAAATAGAGAGCGGGAGAGCGGGAGAGCGGGAGAGCGGGAGAGAGAGAGAGAAAGAGAAAGACAACGACCATAAATACACTCGAAATCCTTCTCACACCATATTCAATTGCGGCCGTATCATGAAATGTTGGTGTTGCAACCAACTGCAACTGCCACTGCCACTGCAACTGCAGCCCTGTCTACTGACGACTGATGAAAAACATGCTTTTTCTATGTTTGTACATTTGTGTTATATATATTATTATTTTTTTTTTTTTCTCTTTTCGACTAGATCAAATACCGGAATATCAGGCTCGTTGCATCTGTTGTTCGGCTCGTAAATAAAAGCAGACGCTGTTCTAACGCCATTTGTAATGAGTTGGCAATAAAATTACCAAACTAAATAATAGTCATTTTCTTTTGCGGATACGATGCGATAACATTTTTCGTTTTTATTTTTCTTATTCATTGCACACCAATATTTGTATGTTACGTAAAATGAATGAATGGAGAGGACTGAGAGGTAAAGATGGAAATATGAGCAAAATCATGATAGTAGAGATAGAGATAGAGGGAGAAAGATAGAGAGAGAGAGAGAGAAACAAAGTATGAGAAAATGAATTGGAATTGTTGAACCAACTGAAACGTTTTTCGCTCTAATCGCAAACTGTCGGCATACAAAACTTTTGCACACATGCATTCGACGCCATTTTGTTCGAATACAAATTTAATAATTTCTTTCTCTCTCTCTCTCTCTCTCTCTCTCTCTCTCTCTCTCTCTCTCTCTCTCTCTCTCTCTCTCTCTCTCTCTCTCTCTCTCTTTCTCTCTCTCTCTCTCTCTCACTCGATCAATGTCTTTCTTTCTTTCAATCTTTCACAGTCTCTCTTTCAAATTTTTCCTTTTTCCTTCTCTTTCTTTCTCTTTCCTTCTCTTTCTTTTTCTCTTCTTCTCATCTTTCTCACTCTCCCTCTTATTCTATGCTTTTTTCTATCTCGCTTCCTTCTTCTCTCTTCTCGTCGCTCCACAAATCCACATGATAGAGAAAGATTTCATTGGAACGAATGTTTCGTTTTGGGCAAAGCCGAGAGAATATTGGTCAATATCAAATGAGTTTGTACTGCAAGAGAATGTGTAATACCTGTTCGAGCGATAAATGTACAAGAACAATAACAACAATTTCGAACAATTTATGTCTGGTGCTTTTGTACTATTATCACTTTCTTATTGACTATTTTTTTCTATCTTGTTTGGTTGAAATGCATGCGTATTACCAGCGGGACAACACTTAAGCAATATCCCATCGTGTAACGGAATGAGTGTGGATTATGTGAAAGAACGAATCTAACATAGAAACGGAATGAGAGCGCAAGAGAGAGAGAAAGTTAAAATGAGTTAAAAGGTGAACGAAGAGGATAAAATCATAAAAATATGATGGCATTAAAACAAATGTTTAAATATCCACTTGTGACGAAGATTTTGAAGTAGGCAAGTGCTCAAGTGCATCACATGCACGATGGACACAGACATGAATTGTTGCAAAAAAATTTGTTGCTTCTTTTCTTGTTCATTTGGTTTTTTCATCGTTTTGAAGTTTGTGCACAATTTCACACTGAAGATTGAGTAAAAAGAACAACGAACCACATTTTCACGTGCCTTGCACCGGTCATATTTACGCACAACACACAAACACACACATACACACATACTTGAACATTTAAACATGAAAACAAATGCAATACGGAAAATAAAAATAAAACCAAAGTGCAAATGCATCAGTTAACAAAAGAATTGTGTTATATAGCATTTCTTCTTGGAATGTCTTTCCTTTCATTTTGTTTTGCGTGAATAAATAGTTTGAAACTCTTGATGCGAAAATGGAAAAAAAAGAAATAAAAAGCGAGCAAAACATAAGAAAAAAAAAAAAAAATAAAAATTACGGCAAAGTGCAGAAAAAGCAAAGAGAAAAAAAAAACAAAAACAAAAGCGAATTGAAAAAGGCGGCAAAAATTTCTTGCCTTTACGGAACAGTGATCCATCGTTTTCAAAATGATTGCATTTGTTTTCTTGTTTGCTATTGTTTTTTTCCTTCATCATTGAAATGTGGCGCAGACGTTGGACACTCAAATATGTATATATGGAAAATATACTTTGGATTTGTTCGCCAAATTGCTAGTGAGCTGAGTCATTTGGAATTTGTGTGTTGGGCCCGTTTCTTTTGCATTGAAAATGTGCCATTCATTTTCACCCGAGACTTTGAAACTTAAAGCGAGAATTTAGCGAACGGCAGCCGCAGACAAAGTGTGATTTGCACCATTTCGATGGATTATACGATACACCAAAGTGAATGAAAGTTATTCACAGAAAAAAGTTTGAGTAAGAGAGAGCGAGAGTGTGTGTGAGAGAGAGAGAGAGAGAGAGAGTGAAAGAGAGTGAGAGTGAGAGAGAAAGTGCGAAAAATATAGAGCTAGAGAGGGCGAGCAAAAGGGCGAAAAAAATTGTTTCTCTCTTTCGTAATATGTTGTGCAGTTTTTGCTTACAAAGCCATCGGCGAATATTTTCCTAACGATATGCACGCATATACTAAACATAGCCAGCACAGAAAATTGGAGTAGTTTGCCATCAGGCACAACATAACAACAACAACAACAACGAATACATACAATTCTTAATGAAATGGCTAAAGAAGAAGAAGAAGAAAAACGAACGACAAGTCAAGTAAAAACAAAGAAATTCTCGCAGGAATCGTAACAAAGGTAAGAAAGAAAGAGAGAAGAAAAAAAAAAATTAAAACGACAAATCTAAGTGCAATGGGCTCAAATAAGCGCTATGCAATTTATAATGGCATAATGCGATATATAAAATTATGGAAATCACAAAAAGCGCACCGATTCTTTTTTGTTCCAGCTCTCGAATGTATTTGCTTTTTTTTTGTGGTCGTTGTTGTGGTCCGTTGTATTTGCTACGTTGTATGCATGCAATGAATCTGGGGGTCGACAAAACATGAATCAGATTCAAAGTGGTGACCAAGGTAAACCTTTTTTGCACAAAATACAAGGGACAATCAATTTTGCTCCTCTGTACAGAGTGAGAAAAAGGAGAATGAGATAGAAGATTAGCAAAAAAGAAAAGGATCGAGAGTTTTCTCAGAAAGAAAGAAAGAGAAAGATAGTGGGGGTTGAGAGAAAGAAAGAGAGAGAAAGAGGAAGAGAAATAGAGAGAGAAAGAGAGAAAGACAGTGAGGATGAGAGAGAGAGAGAAAGAGAGAGAGAAAAAGAGAGAGAGCGAATGGGAAGGGGAGAAAGAGAGTGAGTGAAAGAGCGAAAAAAGCAAATAAGAGTGTTGAAGAGAATGAGAAGTTGAGAGGAAGGAAGAAATTGTGACAAAGAGAGAAGTAAAAAGTAATGGCAGCACCAAAATTCAACCCGGATTCTTCAGCTAATTAAATGTGCTGTTTATTTATGCATTTACAGTTGCTGATTTTTTTCCACTCATTGTCTCTCTCTCCCTCTCTCTCCATCTATCTCTATCTGTCTTTCTTCCTCTTATGTTTCTTCTCTCTTTTTATTTTTCTGTCGTTCCGATTGTAGCTTTTGGCACATGCAAACTATTTTGTTTTTTGCTCATTTTTTGTTTTTTCGACAGTTTCATGTGTATTGTCTTGAGAGGCGATGTTTAACTGGGTGCTAAATGTGTTGTATGAAAACGCCAGTTGCTTGTGACCTTTTTGACCAAATATCACCGTGAATGCCATAAATCCCATATTTGCTCTGAAAAAATAAACGCCAACCAAAGCAGAGAGAGTAAAAAAAAAGAAACTAGCAAATCAGCACAGACTAATATGGTTTCGTTTTTTTTTTGGCAAATACAAATCGTGTGGTATGCATTTTGCAACTGGCGAAAAAATATCGAATAAAAAAAAAAGGCAACTGTATAAATTGTATCGCGAATGGTGACGATATAAATTGGACGATGTTCGTGTGAGTACATTTTCTCCCCCTCGGTCTTTTCTCAAAATAAAACTAAAATAAACTGGATAATAAGATGGAGAAGCGTGCGATGAATCTATTGGGAATGTGAATGTACTGTTATAACTATGAGCCGTTCACAAGTAGATTAAGTAAATCACCGTCTCTCGTTCTCTAGCTCTGTTTTTCTTGCTCGGCCATTTTCTTACGTTAAATTCCAATATGAGCATACAAAGTTTTTCTTCGATCGTTTCGATATTATTATTTCAGTTTTTAGTTGTTGTTGTTGTTTTTGTTTTTTTTTTTTCATTCATTTTGTATGCAGGACATATACATAGCCGATTCGACTGTGACTGTGTCTCTTGTGGCTACTTAAATATTTACACACAATTTACGGGGAAAGAACGTTCAAGAAAGAAAAAAATGTAAATTGTTCACGAAACACCGAAAAGTAATAGTTTTTTTTTTTTTTTTTTTGGCTCTGTTCCTGTATTTTGGTTGATTTTGCTTTGTCGTTCATTTCCATGAATTCAATTTCGGTCGATGTAATCGGAGACAAATTGTTTTCGTGTCCGTTTGTAAATTGACAAAAAGACAAAAAAAACGAAAAAAACGAAAAAAAAAAAAAAAAAATGGCAGACAGGCAAAAGGCAACCTTAGAAACAGACGCATATACTGTGCGGCGGCAAACATCAAAACTGACTCTTGTTATTTCAAGTTTTCAAGCAAACATTGAATGACCGCTTTCATACGCCACCATTCAAGCAAACATTGTCACTACATTCATCACATGCTTCAATGTTAACCGATCACCGTCTTTATGTGCCATGATGAGTCTTTGTGCAATTTTCTGTTGCAAATTTATTTCCATTTTGCACACAAAATACTTTAACAACACACAACATCAATTAAATAAACAGCCAATTCCGTTCACGAAACAAGAAAAATATATAGATATATCGTTGTCGTCATCATATTGCATATTGGCATACGACATACGAAACGAAAAAATAATTACTGAACCAACGAAAATCGAAAAAAATTTAATGAGAAAATGTTCCACGAAATATTCATTCTTTTTTTTTTTTCTTTTTTTTATCTATATGAAGAAAAAAAATTATATACAAATATATGTAGCACAGACGAGCACTGTTTACACCACAACAAATTGATTTCGGTTGCAATGGAGCTGAATCAATTTGGTTTGTTGTTGTTGTTGAATTGAATTCGTTGAATAACAGCCGTTTCTCATCGCTTGTCCCAATTTGTTTTTTTTTTTTTTTTTTCGTTCACTCTCGGTTCTGTTCACTTTTTTTCGTCTCTCCGCTCTGTTATTTCTCAATTCAGCTTCAATAGTTACTGTTCTTCTTTTATTTACTCATGCATATTTTCAACCTGATCGCGCCCGCACGCATGCATATAAACAAATTATTGTGCAGCATAATGAGCAATTTATTTACTAATTATACGATTAAAGTTGGATGATTGACTTGTTTCAGACATTTACATCGAACATTTTCAAAAAGAGAACCACATTGATGAAAATGAAATGAAAGAGAGAGAGAGAGAGAGAGAGAGAGAGAGAGAGTGTGTGTGTGTGTGTGAGAGTGTGAGAGAGAGTGAAAGAGAGAAAGGGAAAATACAGGGAGAGATAGTATGCAAAAGAGAAAAACAATTAACTGAAAAAATCGAAAACGGCAGTGCGCACAGTAATCAAAACTGAGTTCGATCAATACATTTAGTTTACAACGGCTGGTCGAGATCGATACACAAGTGCAATGTATCTTTAAATTAATAAACATGGTTGTGAAACAGTAAGAGAGAGAGATTGAGAGAGAAAGAGAGAGAGAGAGAGAGAGAGAGTGAGAGAGAAAGAGAGAGAGAAATAATCGTGTCAACTTTGAACTGTCGCTGTTTACGTTTATTTATTCGCTTCTCGATTTCCATTTTGATTTCTTGTGCTCTTTTAACTCGACAAAATTTAATTAAACTCCATCAAAACTATTAATTTGTAAATAATGTGGAGGAATTAGCAAAAGCACAAGACCTGAAATTGGAAGAAGTCATGCAAAAGGAAATTATGCCGTGATATTTTTGTGCTTCTTCGCGGTGTATATTTGAAATTGCCAGCACGAAACGTGAATTTAACATGTTTTAAACGACAAGCGCGAACAATAAGCGAGTAAAGGATAGGCGGAAAAAAAGAGAAATAGATTAAATGTGTATGTTTGTGTGGAATACGTTTGAACATGACGTTTTTGTTTCATGATTTTTTTTTTTCTTTTTTTTTCTTTTTTTTCCATCGTTTAAAGAAAAAAATCATTTAATTTTTGGATGGCATGTCATCTGCTGCCGGTCGGTCCGAGAAGCAATGCTTACATTCACGCATATCAACAACCAATTGCCGCGCGATGCCATGCACCACCGATTCAAACATTATTCAACAAACAAGAATTGAAACAATTAAAATGACATACAGCATAAAATTAAATTCTTTCAATTGGCTTGACGACCAAGCACAATGCACATTCAAGCAAACATAAAATCAAACAAATGACAAACTCTCTCTCTCTCTCTCTATATTAGGTTCTCTTATTCTCGTATTCAATTTCTATGTCTCTTGCCCTCTTCTATTAACTCGTGCTCGGTATTTCTCTCGTTCTCTCTTTCTCTCTCTCTCTCTCTCTCTCTCTCTCTCTCACTCACTCACTCACTCACTCCTTCTCACTCACTCTTTCTCACTCACTCACTCACTCCTTCTCACTCGCAATCTTTCCTGCTTGCAATTTTAAATTGCATTTTAATTTATTGCATGGGAAATTCGCAACGCTTCGTTGTCTCTCTACTTTGATGGATAACTTTAGAGCAATTTAAAGCATTTCGAAAGGAAGTGCACGATGAGAACAACATTATTATCAAGTCATACAGTAAACGATATAAAAGGGACACAAGGCTGCGCACTCGTATTCCCATATAGTTGATATTAAGCGTGGGCGCGCACACGCACATTTGATTTTTCTCTCTATTTCTTGTATTGCATATATCACTGTCTCTATCTATAAATATATATCTATCAAGAAAATCGATGAATGTGCAAGTATGTCACCAAGAGCATTTTCCATTATAAATGAAATTTTTTATGAATATTACATTCGGTGTTCATCTTTAGTAGATATATTCATATATATTTGTAAAATGTAAGAGTGTCGTCGATTGGTTGTTTGTCGTGTCACTTCTGTATTCCGGGTTTCATACATCAATGCTAATTAACCTATTTAATTGTAATTTGTATGTTGTTGTTGTGTGTGTATAGGTTTTTTTTCCTCTTCATTTTCTACTTCGAGGGGTTTTTTTCTTTGGTCATGTGTACGTCAAAGTCACATCGGTACTTCGATGGGCAATGAACGATGGCAATGGCCATGATTGTTGTTGGGTGGGTGAATATTGATCGGAAATGAAAAAAAAAAAAAAAAAAAAAAAAAACCAGTAGCCACGTAGCAATAGTTATATGATTTATTCAGATCTATGTAAATATATTGCTTTGTGATGCAATTTTTCGATCTTAATTACATTTTTCACTAAGATGAACACACAAATTAGCAAACATTTTTATAACTTAAATTGCTACTCGCTAAAACAAAAGGACAACAACGAAAGAAAATATTTTATAAAGCAGCAAAGAAAAAGAAGTAATCCATACGGACAACAGCGCACATTTATTCAAAATGAGAAGATATAAATTCTGCTAAGGATTGGTTAATTCGAATGAACAATCCATTTCGTCTCAAGTGGCTGGCTGAGAGTGAGCGAATGAATGAAGGAGTGATGTCTTAATTTTATTTTATATTTTTTTTTTTTTTTTTTTTTTATTTTTTTTATGATTATTTTTGTGATTGAATAACATGGCAGGCAAATCTTCTTCGTCGTGCGCTCAGGTTGTTTGTTTAATTTTAATGGGAAAAATGTGGAAATGGCTAGAGAATGAGAGAATTTGAGTTTGAAATAGAGACAAAAAACAGAGCCAGACATAGAGAGAAAAGTGATGGGACCCAGAGGGAGGGTGGGGGGAGGGTGGTTGCTTTGAGTTAGAGAGAGTGAGAGAGTGAGAGAGTTAAAGGTATTCGAAAAGCAAAATCGAAATTCGTAACTTTGACGAATCATTCCAGCGAATACTAATGAGACCCCATTGAATTTGCAGAGCTAAAGATAAAAGCAGTATAGGCTCAAGCATTTAGTTCATTTCATCAATTCATTTCAATATTAGATATTTTTTTATTCGCTTTGTTTTTATGTGGTTCTCTTCGCCCGAATTGCGTTTTGTATATTGAAAATGGCATCTATTTTGAATGTCGTCTCAATCGATTTATTCAGCAACACACATCTGAATTTTAATGAGATATACACTGATCCTCAATCATTGCTATTCGAACATGAACCAATAAATTTTATATTTTATATAATGCATATATCGCATGTGCACCTTTGTCCTCGTTTTGTATTAAATTCAATAAATATTTTTTAATTGAATGGAATTTAATTTGCTATCTATTAACTTTTCTCGGGTTGTCTTTCGCTCTTGTATTCGTCTCCTTGTTGTTGTCGTTGTCGTTGTTGTTGTTGTTGTTGTTGTTGTTGTTGTTGTTGTTGTTGTTGTTTTGTCGTTGTCGTCAATCAATTCCATGCATATACATACATTCATCTTTTGCTTTCAGTATTTAATTTCAATTTATTTGGCATATATTCTTTCATTTCACAAGAACTGAATCAATTGTCGTGATACAGCATGTACATGATTTGCAAGTGGCGAAAGACCGGAATGCGATGTTTTACTGCCTCTTTATATTATATAAAGAATGAAGAAAAATAAAAAATGAGAAAAAAAAAAAAAAAAACATTTTCTCATTTTAAATACACTTCATCACAATCTGTGAGAATCAGATTGAACGCAACAACGTTCAATTCAAAAGGGTGTACAACGGGCTGTCTCTCTAGACCAAGAATTACTTATATTCCATTGCTGATTATTAACCAAGTAAAAGAGCTATTGAAAACGATTGCAATAGGCAAGAGGTTACATTTATACCATGTTCTATCCCGATTTTTAGTCTCATCGAAACAATTATATATTTGGCTTGCGAGACAAAGTATGAAAATGCGAATGAAAGAGAAAGAAAATGCCTGTAATAAGAGTGACAACGATGGAGACAAGGAGCTAGAGAGAAAAAAAGAAAGAGAGAGAGAGAGAGAGATAGAGAGAGAGAGATAGAGAGAGAGAAATTAGAGAGAGAAACAGAGAATGAGCATGAAAGAGACCGAGAATTAAAAGAACGAGAACAAGAAAGAGTGACTGTATACCAGCAAATACAAATATTACCATTTAATTTGATTACTTCATTAAATTTACTTTACTTCGTTTATTATCTCTATTTTCTTCTTTTCATTTCATGCTTTTTCGTTGTGAGAGGAGAGAGAGAGAAAGAGAGAGAACGAGAGTGAGTAAAAGACAGTTTCGATTCATTTCATACGCGACTGACTAACTGACAACTGTCATACATGGTAGAAAATATAGCTGGTTTTCGGTTTGTATCGTCGTTGTACGTTTCAATTTATTTTGCTATGTATATCGTTAGTTCGACTTGAGGCATTGCTTCTCTTTTCTACTTCTTCTTCTTCTTCTTCTTCTTCTTCTTTTTCTTCTTCTCAATTCATTTCGTTTCATTTCCATTAAAATGTTCAATGCTTGTTTGCGCAATTTTTCTATTTACTCAATGAATCCAAACCAGGAATGAGATAGAGTGAAAAGCCAGATAAGAAAAGCGTTCGAAAAATATTAGAGCAAAAATTGTATGCACGCGAAACGGTGTCTGTGCTCAAGTATTCCCTCTTTTAAAATGTATTCCAAACAAAAATTCTATTTGCTTTTGGATTCTCGATTCGACGGGTCTTCTTTATCTCACTCTCTCTCTTTGCTTTTTCTTCATTTTTTTTTTTATTTTTTATTTTTTTTTTTTTTGCAAGTGAGATGTTGGCTGGCTAAACATAAGAGAGATGATTCGTTTGTAGACTTAATAATGAACATCGATTAAATTATGGAAACAAAGTGGTGGTGAAGCTCGAGAAATGAGAAATGTGACTTTACTGAACTGGCAGCAATCAACATTCGACATTTCAATGTTTCACATTTTGTTGACACATACGATTTTGGCAATTAAAATCCAACCTCTTTTTTTTTTCTTTTTTTTTTGTTTGTTGTTGCCCTGCAATGACTCAGCACAACTACACACACTTTGAATTCCGCATTTGGCGCTCTTTTTTTTTCTTCTTCTTCTTTTTTTTTATTTTTGCTTGGTTTTTAATTTGTTTCGGTTGTTTCGCTACAACGTTCATTTTGTTCGCATACAAATAAACCAAACGTAATTCCAATCCAGTCAAGTGAATGAAATTGTATTTCATTTTGGTGTTAAACATTTGCATTTTATTGGTGAAAATGAACTTTGTATCGAACATTTTCATATTGAATTTATATTGGAATTTATTGGATTTGGTAAATTTGTGTCTAATTTAAAACATTTATCCAAAAGCCACAGGCATCAGGCATTTGCATAATATATCCGAAACGCTATTTTTGGAAATGTTTTATTATTTGATTTATGACACATTATTATGACTAATGATTTCTTAGAGTTAAATATTGGAATATTGACAATTAGATCCCCATAACTTATTGTTGAAAATCAAATCAAATCAAAACAAATCGCATGCGAATTCATTTTTCTTCATTTTTTTGTGTTTTTTTTCCCTTTTTTTTTTGTATTTTGCTTCGTATTTGATTTGATTTAGTCGTGACACCCAATGGTGCTGTTGTCGATTTCTATATAAATACTTCGCTTATTTTATTTTATTTTTTTTTTCGTAAGCCAAAACACTAATCAAATTCCACTGTATTACTAGCTACTGTATGGTTATCTTTTTTATTGGCAAAAAGGCCAAATGGAAATCGATGTAATGACGGTTATTCTAATAAGCGATTATGGTACGTGTGCACATCGGTTTTTTTTTTTTGCACACCAACCTCTTTATTTTATTTGAAAATTTTTTGTCGGGTTCACCTCTATTTATAAGCACCATATCTTGTTTGGAATGTTTAAAAATTTTCATCGTTGTCGTCGTTGCCCTCAATATCATCATCGTTGGCATTGGATTTTCTTCTATTTCCACTTCAAATTCTTCTACTTTTCCTTATTCCTCTTCATCATTTTTCTTCTTTTTTTTTCATCTTCATCTTGTTCTTCATCTCCTTCAAAATATTTCCTATTTTTTTTCTCAATCTCTGAATATTTTCGCTTGTCGATCTACCGCATTTCCATTTGAGCGAAATTTTTCTTGTTTTTTTTTTTTTTTTTTCAATTTCTCCCCCAAATTGAAGCAAAACAACCATTTAAAAAAAATGTAACGAGAAGAAAAAAAAAATTCCATGTCGTTTCATCGATTATAGGCCGACGGATTCGATTCGATTCGATTCAATTTCAACCCAACAAATTCTGTTTGCTTATTTAGAAGCTAAAAACGTTCTGTCTGAGTGTCTACATTCTGTATATGTTTTTGGCTCTGTCTAAATAGTATACTTGTTTGTTTATGGTTTGATTAAGTTGACTGAGCTAGCAATCAAAGAAATCGAAAAAAGAAATATGTATATCGCGTTATGTGTGTGTGTGTCTCGCGCAAGTTCTCTGTTTCTCTCTCTCTCTCTCTCTCTCTCTCTCTCTCTCTCTTTCCTTTTCCTTTTCTACGATACACTCTCACTCTATTTGACTTGTTCTCTTGCTATCTCTTTTTCGCAAATTTTCCATCTCTTTTGCCATATCAATGGCATTAGTTTGGTACGTTTCGATCATCATTGGATCTGTTTTAGAGCCAAGCGACTTAGATCTGGCCTAGTGCGAAACGACAAGAAGAACAAACAAATGAAATAAAACTTTGTTGTTGCTGTTGTTTGTGTTTTGTTTTTTTATCTCTGTGCTTGTTAAATGAAAATTTTGAAATCGAATGTTTGTTGTTGATCTGCATCATCGATGTGTTTATCATGATTCGTTTTCATTGGGATGCATTTGAAATGCTATTAAAATCATTCCACTATCTATTGAGTTAATTTTGTTTTTTTTTTTCTTTCTTTCTTTCGTTCCTTCATCTTCTTCATCTATATTTACGACTTTCAGTCACATGTGGTACAGTTGGGAGTAGAATGAAAAAAAAAAAATTGTACTTAAATTTAGTGCACATACCAGAAGTGATATACACATAATGTCTCTATGCTTCGAGCACTCATATTCTCTTTATACTGCCTTATTTTCAGGCTCTCTTGCTCTCTCTCTCTCTCTCGTTCGTTTTATTTATTCCATTGCATTAACAAGAGAGTGAATCGTTTAATTTTCGGGTTTTTAAATTTGTTCTATGTTCTTCCAATTAAAAAGCCGTTTGAAAGGAAGCAAATGAGAGCATGCATAAGTGGCATAGGCAGGCACCACATTAAAAAAAAAAAAAAACGCAACAGATAATATAGAGTAACGAAGGAACATTTTGAACGAGATTCACAGGCACGAATTAGAGCCCAAAATGAACAGAAACATTATTTAAACATTGAGCCTGCTAATACTGCCGTGTATAATGCTCGTTCATTCTATCTACTTGCAGTAAAGAACAAACAAACATTTTTTCGTGTGTGTATATACGCAATATGTAGACCCTTCACGTGTGTCAAGGCATCTAAACCACACGGACGAATGAGACAGGAACAATAAACAATAAACGAATGAAGAAGAGAATTAAAAAAAAAAAAAAAAAAAAAACACATACGTCGAGTGGCTCTTTTTTTTAGAACATACACACACACTCGCAACCATTCCAAATTCATCAAAGCAGACTGCCAAGTACGGGTGCTAGTTTTATGTGGTGTGTGTGTGTGTTGTTTTTTTCTTTGTCGTTTTTTTCCATTCATTCATTTTCTGTCTTTCGCTACCTAGTTTGCTCACCCTTTCGCTCTTTTGCTCACTCACACATCTTTTCTCTCTCTCTCTCTCACTTGCTTCACTGTTTATTTGATTCACTATCAGGCTTGAAACAGTGGAGCGATGCACATTTAAAATTACACAAATCACGTAAATGCGCCACAGAGACACACACTCACACACACACACACACAGTTGGAAAAAGAATGAGAGATACACATTGGGAGTAAAAAAAAAAAGAAGGAACCCAATGGAACCAAACACAAAAACTAGAATTTTACTACCAGAAACAATGAAAATAAACGGAATGCGCGAACATGAAAATGTGTACATTTTAACTTTGCTTTGCTAGTGCGTCTGCATTCCACCATGATCAAAGGGCTGAAGACAACACCGAATGCCAAATTTAACGAGCAAAAAAGAATGAATCAACGAGAACGGGAGAAAATAATGAAAAAAAAAAAAATGAACAAGGCAACAACAATTAGAGAGAAAGAGACACACACAGAGAGAGAGAGAGATAGAGAGAGAGAGAGTGAGAGAGAGAGAGAGAGAGAAGAGAAAAAGAAAGAGAAAGAGAAAGAGAGGGAAAGAAAAGGAAAGAGATGTAAAGAAAAGAAAAGTAAAGACAGGGAAAGAGACAGTGAGGAAATAAAATAGAGATTTAGAGAGGGAAGGAGCAGCGAAAGGCGATCATAATATAAAAAGTGTGAAACAAGAAGAAAAGAGACAAAAAACTGTGCGAAAGAATGAAAAAAATACAGAGAAATTGAGCGAGAGTGCGAGAGAGCGGAAAAGAGGGAGAGAAAGAGAGTGAAAGAAAGAAAAGTCGAAAAAAGAGATAAAAAGAGAGTTAAAGTCGACAGAGCGCAAAGAATAAAATTTGAACATATGCAAAGTGAGCACGAGACTTTGATACCGTTCGCCATTCTTTGTATATAAATCAATTTTTGAAAACAGTTGCACAAGAATCAACAACTATCAGCACGCAAATCACACCGTAAATTCTTAAAATGGTTTATGTCATTGTTACTATGCGATTGGTTCGTGTGGTTTGTTTTTTTTTTTCGTCTTTTCGCTCTCTCTTTCTTCCTTTTTCCCTCTCTCTCCCCCTCTCTCTCTCCCTCTCTCTCTCTCTCTCTTTCTCTCTCTCTCTCTCTTCTTTGCCTGAGTGTATTAGTTCTTGTGCGCTTCTTGTGCGGAATTGGCAGTGAAGATAAAAAAGAAACAAAGCATTGCGCGTAAAAACCTCGAATTTTTATGGCTTTTCTCGTTGTTCTCAAGCCTAACCTTAGTTTCTCTTCATTTTCTTCTCTTTCCCTCTCACTCTCTGTCTCTGTCAGTTTGTGTGTTTTGGTGTAGTTATGTTTTTGTTTTTTTTTTTTTCAAATATTTTCAGCTGTTTCGCCAGCTAGCTAGCTTTCGACAGCCACGGAATCGTACGTGGTTGAGATTAAATTTCATGTGTGAATGTGTGGTAATATCGCTTTGGTAAAACGGTTCTGTCTCTCTCACTTGATTTGTTTTAGTTGCTGTTTTTGTTTTTTTTCATCTATTTTTTATTCGCTCTTCGAAATATCGGGCGGCAACTCATAGTTCTTCATCTTTTATTTGATATCAGAAATAAACAAGAAAAAAAACCAAAAAAAAAAAAAAAAAAGAAATGGTTTTTGCTATGAGTATTGTTTTTGTTTCATTTCTCTTCGCATTTCAACAGAACATCATGTTCACACATCAGTTGTGTTCATTGTTGTGTGTTTATTATTTATCTGAAAATTTAAATTCTGGCCAACAAAGAGGCCAGAACAAAAGGCCCGAAAGGAATATAAAGAGAAAAGATGAAAAGAAAATGAGAGAAAAAAATCAAAAAAATCAAAAAAAAAACTGAAATAAAATAACACTGAAAATTGGTATATACCAATCAACGCAGCGCACAATATTCAACTCTGATCTAATATTTGATATTTACATTTATAATTCGATCATAAAGCGATTTACGAACCGAACGAAGCAGAACACCACACAGAGTCTAAACAGATAGAACAAAGCTGAATCGCTGAATTGAATAGAGAGTGAATAATATACAACGATGAACGCTTCGATTACGTATCGCTTGTTGTTTTTGTTGTTGTTGTTGTTGTTGTTGTTTTTATTCGTCGCACATATACGAAATCTATATAAAAATCATCACGCTTACGATCAAGCATTGCATTCACTGTGCGTATGCACAATGTGTGCATGCCTGCCAGCCTTTGAGCGCGCGCCTTTATGTGACTGTGTGTGTTGGTGCGCGCGAGCAAACGAACCAAAGTATGAATGCTTGTGCCAAGCTGACTGCACTATCTTGTTTGCATGCCTGCCTGCCTGTACGTATATGGGACACGAATTACCGCTGTATTCGTTTATTCAACGATGCACTCTTGCACCGATTATAAACAACTACTACACTCCACAGTTGAATCAACTTAACGAGAACAACACCAAATGAATTACACAAAAGAATCAGCAAAATGAGAGAGAGAAAGAGAGAGAGAGAGAGAGAGAGAGAGAAACACCGATACACATACACACAGCAGCAGCAACAACAATTGCTACGAAAAACCAGTTGTATTTATTATAAAAAGCGGCGGCGATTTATCACTATTCTTTGACTTGCTGTTGTTATGCATTTTTTGTTTTTGTTTGTTTTTTTTTTGCATTCAGTTGTTGTGTGTTTTTTTATCATCATGAAACTGTTTCTTTCCCATTTTGCCGTATTGGCCAGTTTTACAAATAAACAAAGAATAATCTTTTCTCTTGATGCAATTTCATTTTAACACCGGGCCAATTTCAATCCAATGAGAATTGGCCACAACTGATTTATAATTTTCATTTTTCGTTTCATTTTGTTTCAGGCATTTCGATCAACAAGCAGACAAACGTGTGATGGAAGCCAATCTGTGCCTTTTTTTCTGTTAGTTTTTTCTTTTTTCATTTTTTTTTTCTTTTTTTTGGTGTGCAAATGACTACAATCACTGAGCTCACAACTCACTTAAAGTGATCTATGGTCATTTTTCTCTATCCTTCTTTTTATTTTACACTTTGTCTCTTTCTCATTGAGAGAATCTCATAGTATTTCTCTCTCTTTCTCTCTATCTTCCTCTCTCTCTCTTTTTCTCTCTTTTTCTCTCTCTTTCTCTCTTTTTCTCTCTCTCTCTCTCTCTCTCTCTTCCTCTCTCTTTCTCTCTCTCTCTTTCTCGCTATTTTTTTCGCTCTCACTCTTTCTTTTGCTCTTACTCTATCTCTTTCTCATTCCAAATTTCTCTCCTTCTCCCTCTCTCTCTCTCTCTCTCTCTCTCTTCCTCTCTCTTTCTCTCTCTCTCTTTCTCGCTATTTTTTTCGCTCTCACTCTTTCTTTCGCTCTTACTCTATCTCTTTCTCATTCCAAATTTCTCTTCTTCTCCCTCTCTCTCTCTCTCTCTATTCTCCCTCCCTCTCTCTTAATCTCCCTCTTGCTCTCAATCTATTTCTCTCAATCTTTAAATTTGTTTCACTTCCGAGAGTTTACTTTTTCCCTCAGTATCTATCTCACTTGTTCACTCTTGTTTTATTTCAGAATCTCTTTCTCTCAATGGCACAATGGAAAAATATTCTTTGATTTAATGATTTAATTCGTTATTCGCCACAATTTACCGCACACATATTGCCAAATATTAAACGATGCAATGGAAAAAACTAAGTAATAAATAATAGGATACAGGGAAAATTATCAACATCAATTTTCGTATTATTTGCTCTTTCTCTCTCACTCTCTCTTAGTCTCTTACACTCTGGCGTTTGTTTTTTGTTCTTCTTTCATTCACGTTTTTTTTTTTTTTTTGGGAGTAAAATATGATAAAAGATGTTAATGCAAACAAATAAAAATACACGCTCACATTTAGCACTTAACCGTGCTGAACAATAATGAATGGCCGTATTAAAAACAAAATTGCTTCTCTTCGACAACAAATAATTTTCGAACATAAATTGTTGTTATTTTTTTTTTTTTTTTATTCATTCGAACAACAAACAATGAATGAGAATCTCACGAATTTCTTGATCAACCCGAGCATAATTGGGATTTTGTTCTCTTTTTTTTCCGCATTGTTTTTTTTTTTTTTTTTTATTTTATTTCTCACATAGCATATACAGCAATATAGATAAGTACAGCAAATTTAAAGCATTGAAAAATTTTTTATGGCAATTGTGATCTCTCTTGATCAAGAGCACAGTGCTCAATCAAATACACAGAAGCTCAAAACGAAGATTGACACTTATTATGATCTATTGCAAAAGCCTAAAATTAATTGGATCGTAAAAATTTTTGATTTGTAATTGTGGCTAGCCCATTCGAAATGACAGAGACGCACAGAGACACAGACAAGAAACGAATACAAAACGAAGACAAAACAAAATAAAATTAAAACCAAAAACAAAAACGTGTTATTAATGGTTTCTATCTGAAATTCATCATCAATCGAATATTCATTTGCTTATCGATAGTTTTTATTTCACCCATTCGCATATTTTTGTTTGCATAGCCGCCACGGCGGCAAACGATGCGATCACTACTAGCACACAAATAATCAAAAAAAAAAAAAAAAAAAAAAAAAAATTTCTCTCCTATCCGGCATATGAAAAACAGAGAGCGACAACAATGATTTAAATTAAAGAGCGAAATAACCAAACGAAAAATTTATGGACACAAAATGCTCGTTTGAATATGTAGAAATAACATTCGTCACTTGTAAATTAGATTTCATTTAGCTCGTCCAAAAGGTGAGACAACACACACGCATTCTCGCATATATTTTATGTTTGATTTGTTTTGAGACGAACAAGCAAAAAAAAAAAAACA
Organism: Resseliella maxima; assembly: GCA_029041755.1. Lineage (NCBI taxonomy): Eukaryota > Metazoa > Arthropoda > Insecta > Diptera > Cecidomyiidae > Resseliella > Resseliella maxima. Next base: position 510,380 of record JAQOWM010000683.1, on the reverse strand, counting down.
AAAAAGAAAAAAAAACCAAAACCGATTTCAGCACAATTTTTATTGCTTGTTAATTCACTGAATACTCTTTTTTTGGTAAAATATTGGATCGAATGTCAAACAAACCAAATAACTTCTGTAATGCATCGCAGAAACCATTGAAAGAAAAAAAAAATTATTTGTTTTCTTTTTCACGTTGCACTGCGATCAGTCTTTCGCTCTCTGTCAATGGCATCAACTATTTTTTTTTTTTTTTTTTTTTTTCAATTTTTATTCACTTACGATGGGAAAAACTTATTAAACATTTACACAGAAATTTCTTTTTTCTTCCTCTTTTTTCCCAATTTGCCCCATCACAACCACACTGTTTTCAACTGTTAACGAACAATTTTATTTGTTCGTTCGTTGTACTCTGAAAATTTCATTACTTTAAACATACCGTTTAAATGAATTGTTGTAAATTTCACTGGTGTGTTTTTGTTTATTCTTATTTTTTTGTCTTTGCTTTTCGAATTTTAGAAAATATTTTGATTTTTTCATTTACCGAATCATTCAAATTGGAGAAAAAAAAAAATGAAAAAAATTGTTCAAAAACAATAACTAAATCGAAAACAAACCGAATTAAATTGAACTGAACGAAAATTGAACTAAAAAACGAAACAACAAACAGAAGAACGTTTCTGCTGTGGAAAAAAGAATATGGATAAAAGAGCGTATCGTGTATAAAATTCGACCGAAACACACGCTACCATATTATGTTATGGACTGAATTCAACTCATGTTAACGTACACGATTGAAGCTCTTCGATTTTCAGACCATACCATGCAATACGCTACTATTATGCTGTATGAAATGATGGGCTAGAACGGTTTGCGGCCCGCACACACATGGCATCCACGTCGTTTATTGTCGTCGTTGCCGCCGTTGTCGTTGTCGTTGTCGTCTGTCCATGTGTTTGCGCAAATGTGCAACACGGTATGTATTAACACACATCAGAAGATCCCATCAGTATGCAGCGTATATCTTTAGAGTATGGAATTTATCGTTTGGATAGATTTCATCAATTGAATACAATTACGTGAAATTAAGCAATCCAAAATTAGCAATTAATGCAATTATTAAATGTACAAATTATGGCCAATTCTAACTAGTATTTTTCATTTCAACTTTAGTTATCCTTATGACTGTTTTTTCTTAAATATTTTTAATTAATTGTTTTTAACAAAAATATTTTTTTTTCGTTTTTTTATTCTTGTTGTCAATTTTCATCTATTTCTACAAAGAATTTCAAGAAAAATTGCGCAAAAAAAAAAATGGGAAAATATTCCCACAAAATTGCACATAATCTCAAAAATACACAAAAAAATTCTTAAACTTCCAATCAAAATTCAAAAAATTCCAAAAAAAAAAAAAATGTGTTAAAAAATGTCCCATGTCATCCTATACGAAAAAGTCCCATATGACATGGAAAAAGTTTGTAACGCTAAATATTGGTTGTAAAGTTGCCGCTATGGTAGTCGCATCCACATAAATTGTAAGTGTTAGTGTAGAACGTGTGTCGGCTTTTCGTAGCGTTGTTGGTGTTGCCGTTGATGCTTCTGTTATTATTGTGAATTGGTATTGTTGCTGGATTTGTGTTTTGCGTATTCGAATGCTTAGCCGCCGAATGTGTGCTGCTGTTATTGTTGCTGTTGTTCTGATTGCATGGAGGGCAATTCAATCCGCAAATAGGCAAAATGTTCTCTCTGTCTCGGATATAGGCATTGCATGTATGATGCCGTATCGTTTTTTTGCTTTAAAATTGTTCAATAACAACAACAAAAACCCTTCATTGTCCTCTCACACATATGGAATCGCATGCCGTTGGCTAGCATATATACGAACGAACAAATTGTTTATAAGCCAAACGTGACGCATGATAAATAGCGAATAATGAAGTCATGTCTCCGCAACCAGTTCCAATGAGTTTTTATTTTTTCGATTCAACGATGAGTTTGTTGTCGGTTGTCCCTTGGCATTTCTGAGAAATGTGTGCCGTTGTGCATCGCTTGCACTAATTCATAAATGCGATATGTCAGCCAACAAAAGAATCGTTTAAACGCAACCAAAAAGAAAAAAAAAACAAACGATACGAATAAAATGAACAAAAAAAAAAGAAATAAATAAAATTGCCATTTATATGCGATTGAAACAAAGAGACGGACTCATTCTATCCAATTGATTTAAAAGAACGTCCACTTGCGTTGTATTGTTACTCTTTTTCTCTCTACTTTACTCTCTTTCTTTCTCTCTCTCTCTCTCTCTCTCTCTCTCTCTCTCGCTCTCGCTCTCTCTCTCTCTCTCTCTCTCTCTCTCTCTCTCTCTCTCTCTCTCGCTCTCGCTCTCTCTCTCTCTCTCTCTCTCTCTCTCTCTCTCTCTCTCGCTCTCGCTCTCTCTCTCTCTCTCTCTCTCTCTCTCTCTCTCTCTCTCTCTGGATCTCTGTCTATGTCTCTTTCTCTGTCTCTGTCTCTATTCTTCAAGAAAAATGTGATTATGGAAACGAACGCATGGAGTTGAATACACAGACAATTCGATGAATTTTTGTATTCGTTACATGCGTCTGCTTGAAAACTAACACACAAAAAGCAGGAGAGAGTAAAAAAAAAAAACAAAACAAATTGGATTGAACAAGCGAGATAGATTATAACCATGAATAGAAAGTAAGAAAAAAAAATGTGATGCATGCTTTCAATGTATGAAATATCACATATGCACGATGTAAGAACAGCAGCAACAACAAAAAATGGTTTCGGCTCAGAATGCAAGAGAGAAAGCAACAACAATAAAATAGGCACCAATGACGGCTGCTTGGTATTTCTATGTTGCTGCTGATACAGTATCCTCTTAGCACATAGGTAAAAGATCGATCTGTAAATGTGTGTGCACTGCATATGTGAGCACATGCATTATGAATATCAACTCACTCACCAGCCCACCAGACAGATGTACAACACATAAATTCATAAACGAAATATTACATGCACACAACACTGCACACGCACACAAATACACACTTCTAGGGGGACAGAGAGAATGAGTGAAAGAATGAATGAGTGTGAGTGAGATAGAGAAAGGGTGAAGTACACATCATAGTAATGACATTCGGTCGTAGGATTGCATTTGTCAGTAGTAAAATCATGCAAAATGTTCATTGACACGGACCTCGAATCACGGCATTTTACTTGATGTATGTATATGGCGCATATGCCATTGGTGATGCAGCAGTTGTTGCTGTTGTTTGCATGCAAACTAAATGCTCGATAAAAACAAAAACAAAAAAAGAAAACAAATTCCGAAATTCTTTCAATATTTCATGGTAAATGAGTAGACACGAAAGTGCAGTGTCTCTGCCAATGCTACGATGCCCAGGTCGATGATGATGAGTGGGCTCATTTTTCATTTCGAAAAATTCATTCATTCACATAAAAATTGTGGTGGTGTCGTTGCTGTTGCTGTTGCTGTTTGTTTTATTATATTTATTTTTGCCATGTGAATTGACTGTGCAAGATCTAGGTGTTTCACATAATTACATACCATTTGCTATCACATTTATTCGTATCCGTTGCTTTAAGTCACTTTACAATTTCGCCGCGCGAATCATTACAATACATTTGATTTCAAATTGCTGTTTATTCAGTTGTATCTCTGCCTATATGTCTCCTCTCTCTCACTCTCTCTCTCTCTCTCCCTCTTTCTCTCTCTTCCTCAAAGTGTCTTTGTGAATTGGTTTTATTTGCTTTTTTATCTAATCTAAATGTTTTACGAAAAAAAAGTTCTGTTTTTTTTTTCACTTGAATACCTGCACCGAACCGGTGCTACACGACAAACATCGTGATTTTCTAAATGGGCAACTACGGCTTTTTGAATTCGATGCGCGATGCGATACTACAGCATTCAAACTTGTTCTAGATCTTGTTTGTTTTAGTTGTTGTTGTTGTTGTTGTTTTTTCTTTTTTTTTTGGGATGGATTGTGTTGTCGCTTGAAGCTGATTAAATCGTTGTTCGTGCACCGTTTTTGCCTGTTCCACCAACAATAAATACGGCACAGCAAGATAGATAGGTAAAATGTGTAGAAAGAATGAAATACACAAAGGTGCAGAGGCAATAAAACCATTTAATGCAGGCCTGATAAATCAAATGCACTAAAAGAATAAGCTACACTTGAAATAACACTAAAAGAGTGAATCGCTTGTTTTCAATCAATTGATGGTAATGACCGGTGTGTGTGTGTGTACATTTTCAATCGATGTCTCGTTATATTTTACGGCTATAATTCCTACTGCCTTCTTATATGGATATGAATTAACTTGAATTGGAACAAGACGATGAAAATTATAGTGATAAACCTGGTTACAATAATACGACAATCGACAAGAATAGAACGATAGGGACAAATACGAAAAAAAAAACCGAAAGTTAAATATGTAGAGTAGTCAATTTTGGTATATCAGATCTATTTGATGTTTCGGGCTAAATTTGTGCTCATATTACTCGGCACACGCTTATTGTTCAAAGTTGAAATGAATGAAATGTTTTTTTTTTTCTTTCGCATCTAACACACACACACACACACACACACACACACACACCCACACCCATGGACAACTTTTTATTCTTTAATGCAACAAGATTTATTCATGTTCTTTATCCGTTTTGTTGATAATTTCACTCGCATGGATTTTGCGATGAAATAACGTTTCCGGAGGCACAATCGGATACAAGTGGCTCCCATTCATTGATTTATCCGCTGGTATTCATAATGACCAAACTAGAATTAAATACAATTTGCTATTGGGCCTCTTCATCCTACTCTATTAGTTTTCATGTCATTCTCAATCTCACTCGATTTCACGCTCTTTTACTCTAGTTGGCTCTTTCTTGTCATCTTTTGCGTTTTGCCGCTGCTCTTTCGCTTTTTTGCTATCTCACTCACACAAACTTCATTATGCTCTGTTTCCCCTTTCTCCCACTCTCTTTCTCCCACTCTCTCTCCCTTTTCTTACTCTCTTTCACCCTTTTTCACTCTCTTTCGCTCTCTTACCATATCTTTCTTTCTTTTTCTCTCTCTCTTCTTCTCTCTCTTTTTCTCTCTTTCTCTCTCTCTCTCTCTTTCTCTCTCTCTCTCTTTCTCTCTCTCTCTCTCTCACCATCACTGGCTCCTTCTCACTCTCTTCCCCATAATCTCTAAATCACTCAATTCTTTGCTTTCATTCATATATCTCATACGCTTACTATATCATTCTTCATTCATCTGCATTCAACGATTTAATTATGGCAGTTAATTTATGCTATTTTCTGTTTTGCCGCAATGATTTACACCAACCAATGGTTGATCCATTGTCATTCCGTTCATATTTTTCGGTAATTTGGTTAAAAAGTCATTTTGGATTTATGCTAATTCCTGGGAAAATTTCCAAATGAAAATTGACAATGTTGTAGACACAAGCAACGACGTATATACGTATATATATATACATAAAACAATGAAGTGAAAAAGCATTCTATTCCTCATTCAATTGTCATCATATCTGTAGTAAGTTACATCAACTCAAGCACTTGAAATACAACAAAATCGCACAAAAGGGAACGATAAAGAATGAAGAAAGACACTTTGACTAACATATATATTCAAATTGTACATACGTTAAGTATTACGCATGAAGAGCAAATCTCCTCTTAGAAGCAAAGACGAAGAAGAAGAAGAAGAAGAATAAGAAGAAATAGCGGAAGAGGAATAAAAAAAAATCAATGACACATTTCAGTTGAAGGGAATCTTGTTTGTCGTTTCATCTTTTGCATTTCTTTTTTTGTAATTCATTGGAGTTTGGGGCTTTTTCTTGGGTCTATGTCAGCGTGTGTGTGTGTGTCTCTGTGTGTATGATTTTTTCCCTGACACAGTTGATTTTAAATTACCAAACATATACAATCTATAGGCAGAAAGAACCACACACATAACGCACAAACTTATATGCATATTTTTCTCTATCTCTATTAGCACTTGATAGTTCTTGACGCAGCTTGTCTCTTTGTTCTATTCTCATTTCAATCCACTCTGTTCCGTTTCGTTTTGTTTTGTTTTGTTTTTTTCTTTTTTCTTCTTCTTCATCATCGTCATCATTTCTTTCATTTTTTTTTTTTTTTCGTTTTCGTTGTCGTTTTTCTCTTTTTCACATGGCATGTTTTTGTGATGTTCCCGTTTTGCATTGTTCGTTTAGATTATGATTGCCATTGCTGACTCGGGATATGGATGTTTAACATGGATTCAGAGTGTGCGAATCCTATTCAGCCTATTTGAATCTTTGCTTCTTTTTCTTATTCATTCTGCTACTCGTTTCAATTGCATCATTTATACGCTACAAACTATGGGATTTGTTTATTCATCACATACATACATACACACATGCTGTCTCTCTCTCTCTCTTTCTCTCTGACATTATGATCGTTTCATTGGCAGTTTTTAGTCTGCTGATGCAGCTCCAACTCTCAGATTTACTTCTCGTCTCTCTCTCTTTCTCTCTCTCTCTCTCCCTCTCTCTTTCTCTCTCTCTCTCTTTCTCTCTCTCTCTCTCTATCTCTCTCTCTCTCTCTTTTTTTTTCCTAGTCTTCTCTCATATTTGGTTTGTTTTCACCATTTGCATTTAACTGTCTTTCGGGTGAAATATTTGACACTGTTTCCCGGTTTTTCCTTAACTACTTTGTCAATCATGCATGCATTTCGACTTCATTTTTCCAACTCAGAGAAAATGGGGAAAAAAAAAAATATTTACGCACACACAATCACACATCCATCCATTGAGTGAGTGCGGCAACAGACGCCCATATCGAAAGGAAAAAAGCGCCAAGTGTCTTCCCATTCAATCGTTAACTGGATTTTACTCAATGTGTGCGCGTCGTTTCCAAATGGAACAATTATGGAAATCCCGGCTGGCTGTATAATCAACTGGCATTACAAAAATAAGCCAATCTCAATGTGCGCAGCTCGCACTTTTGCGCTCATACTTAAGCGTATATAGAAACACATACAAATACGGGTATTGTGGAGTTTTTGCGTGGGAACAATTGTGAATTATTTATCAGAATAGCAAAACCATTTTCCAAATAATGCGACAAATGCAACACATCTTTTTCGTCCAACAAATTTTCACACAAAACACAAGAGAATTTGAAAGCGAAATATAATATGCGATAGCGAAAGACAAAGAGAGAGACAGAGACAGAGACATGGAAAGAGAGAAACTAAGAAAGAAAGAGAGAGAGAGAGAGTGAGAGAGAGAGAGAGAGATGGAATGTGAGAGAATGAGAAATAAAGAGAGCGAGATATCGAAAGACTTCCATGTGTTAAGCGCAGATGAGAAAAGCCATTGAACCAAAATGATGAGTGATGAGCAATGAAGAATGCGTATTTTTTCGCTGCTAATTCCAACTTAGCTGAGAATCCAACGAAAAAAAAGAGAAATAATTGCCATTTGTTTGAAGCTAAATGCTTTTCAAATCGTAATGATTTAGATGGCATTTTTCTCTCGCATAAATTTTTTCGGGCAAAAAAAAGAACGAACAGCGGCAACAGTAAAAGCGACCACAGCAACGGCGGCAGCATCATCATCATCAGTAGCAGCAGCAGTAGCATGAGTGTTTCATTTTTTTTTCGGGATGAACACAAGCCCAGTTGGTCACTGATCGTCAAGCATATGAGTAAATTGGATGTGAATTAACGCCAACGACACCAAAACGTATAGCATCAAAATGAGTAAATAAAAAATTATGGAAAATGATTTGTGTAAATGGTCTAGTTATGGGCATTTCATTTACATGCTTAAAATCTGAACCGAAAACTGCATGTGTTCATTGGTTGTGTTGATGCTTTTGTTTTGTTTTGCATAAAACCGACTGTTTCTCTTTATGCTGTTGCCGTCGTGTACACTAATGAATAGTATGCAAGAAACATTAAAGCACCCGTTTGCGTTCGTTGTGTGTGTATGTGTATATGCAATGATAATATATGTTGCAAAACATTTCAAAGCTTTTCGCTCATCCAGTCCAAAGAGTCATCGTAACGATGGATGATGATTTTCTTTCGTGCAAAATTTCTTTACTGAAATTTTTTTTTCTTTTTTTTTCTTTTTTCTCTATCACTCTCGTTGTTTTTGCAATCGGTACTTTAATGTTAGAGCACCATAACATATTGACATACAAATAACACAGCAATACACCTTCTCATGAGAGATACGTCCATAAAATGCTCTACCCATCATCAACGTTCTCATTGCCATCGTCATCGTTGTTGTCGACAATGCAAACAAAACACACTCGTGTACAACGAACCCGGAAATAAAACCCAATGTGAATGTGAATGCAAATATGAATTCATGTTTTCCATATGTAGAACAATGTGAAAATACACACGGCACATCCAAAGCTGAATGAAAAAAAAAAAAAAAAACGAATTTGTACCATTCTATTCCTTTTCTCAATCGTACAATCATAACAAACTAATAATAATTGGAATGCAAAAGCAGACGTATTCATTCATGTGTCGCTTCTATCTGAATGAAAACCAAATGTGTGTGTGTGTTTGTGCCAAAATGTTTTCTATTGTCACCACCAAAGAAAATACTATTTTTATTACCTTTTCCCATTCACATTTTTCTATTGTTGATGCGGGACCATATATAGGATATTTAAATTTATATCAGCAATTGCAACGAATGAAATAAGCTGAAGAAGGAAAAATCAGTAAACCGCCACAGAGAGCCACTCTTGAAATAACAATGGCAAATATAAAGAGAAAATATTTCACCAAAATTGTTTTCATTCTCTTTTTCGATTTTCTCGTGCGGCTCACAGAATTTTACATAAAATGAAAAATAAAACGAAAATATAAACGTAAAGCTCACTCGTCTACGCATTATTCGTGGCTGAATAAACAAAGCGGCATAATGCCTGTGATGACGTTTTACTATGCAACAAAACAAAAGCCAAAAAGAAGCCAGAACTAAAATAAAATAAAAAAGGCTAAAAATGAGTAAGAAAAAGGTGAAAGGGTGAGAGGAAAAAGAAGAATGAGGGAGAGAAAGAGAAAGAGAAAGAGAAAGAGAGGAGAGAGAGATTGAGTGAGGTAGAAAGTCAGAAGAAGACTCTCTGAGACAGAAGTAAGGGAAAGAGGTGTATGTTAAAGAGATGTAAAAGAGAAAGAGTGATAAGAAGGTAGAGAATGAGAGCTCCAAAGACATACAGGTAGACAGAGTCTTGGAAAGATCCAACGAAGAATATTCAAAGAAAAGAATGGAAAGTACTCAGAAATTTTTGCGTACAGACACAGACAAGACTTTACGGAAAGAGAGCGAGCGAGCGAGAGAGAGAAAGAGAGAAAGAGAGAGAGAGAGTGAGAGAGTGAGAGAGCGAGAGAGAGAGAGAGCGAGAGCGAGAGCGAGAGAGAGAGAGAGAGAGAGAGAGAGAGAGAGAGAGAGAGAGCGAAAAACAGAGAAGCCTTTTAGATCCTATAAATCAGAGATTTGCGATTCGGCTCATCCACTTGTGCGATGCACGGTTATGGCCGTCAGTCATGCTGGTGTAATGTTTTTTAGTCGTGTGAAATAAATGAGATCCATGTTGATCAATATTTCCTATTCAAATAAAGTGATGTATTTTATACAAAAAGAAGAGATGCTGTTATATTCATCTAACATCGTAATATGTTATAAATCTTTTCAACTTGTCAGAATGTTATTGCGGAAATGTGAATGTAATGTAGAAAATTGTCAAAATGCCTACTGTTCAGACGGATAATGGTATAACCGATGGTATCGTGGAATAAAGAGTAAAACATGAGCAAAGCATTGCAATGTAAACATTGTTTATACAGATTTTGTAAGAGAAAATTGGAAAATGCCGGTGTGTAAAAGATTTTTAAATCCATATTCTTAGATTGATAAAGTCTTTTGCATTGCATCGCACGATAGATTTTCCTTAAAGGAGTTGCGGGTTTTTCTTTTTCTCTCTCTCTCTCTCTCTCTCTCTCCTCTCTTTCTCTCTTTCTCTCTCTCTCACTCTCTCTCTCTCGGTTATCTGCTTGATATAAATGTTCTTGTTATTGTTAAACCATTTCTGGTTGCCATTAAATGTTAAATCAAAAACGTAAATTCAAACGATGGCTCAATTCTAGTTTTTCCAATTTTCGTTTGTACAAACTGAAAATCAGGAACACACAAGCATCATCATGTTTCTTCGATTTACTCTCAATTCAATGAAAATTGATATCTGTGTCATTCCTTTCAAAATCATGCTGATTTAAACTGCATCGACTTTGTTCAATATGCTTTTTATGCTCGGATTTGCTAATGCTGTCACTGCTTTGTTGTGTTTGTCTACATCTTTGGTTTTGGTTTTCGTTTTGTTTTCCATGTAAGTGACTACATTCACTGTGTTTTGACATGTACCATATTTTCCACGATCATAGTCTCTCGTTCACAATTTGTGTGTGTGTGTGTGTCATATCGTAAGTTGATGTTGTCGATCTTGATATGTTGTGTACTTCGTGTGTGTATGTGTGTGTGTGTGCTTCTATCTGCGCCTGTCATGTCTATGACTATGACTATCCTTCCTGATAGCATTTATTAATGTCGACAACAATTGTTGTCATTTCTTATAGTTTGTGAGCTCTCCACTTCTCCAAGTGCCTTTCTAACTATCGTGTTTTTCTTTCCAATCGTTTTCGTTTTTTTTTTTCTTTGCTGTTGTCGGTGTATACCGTGTGAACCGTTCGATTCATGTGGCACATTTATGCCTAGCGAAAATGTTATTTTTTTTTCTTCTTCGCCTTGTTGCCCTTTTTTTTCCTTCCAAACAATATCATTCAATTTTTCCATTCGCCAATCGCCATTCGCCAGAGAACATTACATTTCTGTACACATATAATGCAATTTATTTGACTCTTATACTTTTGTAATAGGTCACATTCACGTCAATTATTGTCAATTTTCTGTTACAAAATTAAATTTACCGAATCGGCCGGGAATATGCGCTAGTTTCAGCATGTTTTCATTTTCTTACAGGCCATTATTTGCCTTTTCGTTTTCTTTTTCTTCTATTAGTCTCTTGCTCTTTTGCTTATTATGTTCATATGTGTTTATCGGTTGAATTTCTTTTTATTTTTTTCTGAATGTACACGATAAAGTAGAGCAACAAAAACAGCAACAAAAAGTAATAGATAAGTCGTCTTTTTCCTTACTTGAACTCGATGAAGAGGGCTTTTTTTTTCGTTTTCTCTTCTGAGTTGTTGTTGAAGAAATTTACATATGAGAATTCTGTTGCTAACATAAACGCAACTCTAATACACTTTTACATACGATGAAAAAATTCACCAGATTTTCAACTAGATTATGTGATGGATGTGCACACACACACACACACACACATATACACATTTTAACAACATGTATCTATCAACTTTACCTATCGCTCGTTCGACGCTTGCAAACATTCCATATAAAATGGACTCGGTGATAATTCTGGTGGCAATTTTAAAGTCATCATAATGCTCCATTTGCAAAATCGCTTCAATGGCTTAGCTATTCTTACCGCTTTCCGATTTTTCCTTTTTATCTCGTGCAAGCTTTCGGATTTTCCGCTTATATTTTCTTTTTTTTTTTTTCTCACGATTTGAATTTCTTCTTTTTTTTGAGAGAAACTCTCACTCTCGCTCATTCTCTCTATTACTTTCTTTCTTTCTCATCCTCTTTCCCTCGTATTTACTCTCTTTCTTTCGCTCTCTCTCACGGTTTGCGTTTCGCTCTCTCTCTCTCTTTCTCTCTCTCTCACTCTTTCTAGTCTTCTCTTGTTTATTCTCAATATTTTTCGCTGTCTATCTTACTTCCTCCCTGTCCCACTATCTCTCTCACATTGTTTCTCTATTTTTTTTTTTGTTTTGCTGATGGAGTTTGAGGTTTCAATTGATGTACTAAAAGTATCAAATTTTGAATAAAGTGTGAATATGCTCATTATTTTTTGTTGTCTCACACTCGCATCAAATCGAATCGAATGAAAAATATTGAAATTTCAAGTCATCCGATAAGCTTTAAATCGTTTTGACGTAACGACAATGAGAACATCGTCAATTCCAATCATTTGGGTACTATTTTGTTAATATGTGTGAAAAAATCCGGCTGAAACAGATTTTTTTCCTTCAGACTTTTTCTTCGCCTTTTCTTACTTTTTCTCGTTTTTTTTTTCACTTTTGCCACTGTATTTTATTTTGCAATGCAACTTTTTCCACCCTCATTGATATCGATAAGAGCTAAATACGTCAACATCCGATTGCGATATTCATTTTGGTTTCTCTCTCTTTCTCCCTTTTTCTCGCTCTCTCTTTCTTTCTCGCTCTCGCTCTCGCTCTCTTTCTCTTTCTCTCCCTCTCTCTCACTGCAGATCTTCTTCATTCTGTCTTTGTATTTTTTGCTTCAATGTTTTTTTCTAAGTTTACCAGCAAAATAACCGCGACAAGCCCACAGAAGGAAAATAAGACGATCCAATTTAAAGCAAACAAACTGAAATAAGCCTGAAACGAAGAGAACTGAAAATCGATTCGAAAAAAAAAAATCAACAATTTCGTACAGAGAAATTGCAAAAATACGAATGTCTGCAAAGGTGGAAAGGCCATGATTTGACCTGTTGGTTGCCATTTTTGATTATTGGAGAATTATTATTTGCCACTTGGAAAAGTCGGCAAGTTGTCGTAAACAACGGACAAATATTATGTTTCTCGTATAATTTTTGATTTGGCAAATACAATCCGGGTCTTCAAAACAACGTAATGAAAGTATCCTTTTTTCGTTTTTTTTTTTTTTTTTTTCATTTCGTACAAATTCTTAGTTGTTGTCGATGTTTCGGCCACATCAGTTCGGGCTCGACGAAAAAAAAAAAAAAATTCGAATTTACGATGAGATCAGTTGAAATGTAACTTTGGATGTAAAATTAATATTGATTTAATAGGTGTGCATCGAATTTATATGTCATTCGATTCATCTAACAAATGTTCATTGGATCGATGTCTCAAATTGATTGGAAACCGAAATTTATACTGAAGATCAAAATAATTTTTGTTCTTGGCCAGTTTCTTGACATGAGTTGGTGCAGACCTGTAAAATCCGTTGATTAATAAATTGGACCAGATCAGATCAATTCTCAAAAGTATAATAATGAAAATTTGCTTTACAGTTCATCGAACTAACTCATTTTCTTGAAGATCTTCGCAAAATCTTTTCTCTTCAAAACAAGAAAAAAAAAAACAAAAACAAAAACGTAATCTTTCCCATTGGGATTGTCTCAATTCTCAAAATGTAAAATATTCATTAAATGATAAATTAGCATTGATTTGATTAGGAAACCAAATTAATTAATTTTTAAGTGGTCAACTTGATTATGTGAAAATCACAACAGATCATTGTAACTTTGTTTAGTTGGAATTTGGTATTTGTTGAATTTGAATATGGCGAATGTATATAGTAATGGATAAATGAATATATGAACTGCTAGATGCATTGCAACAATAATGTTTGTGTCATCAATTTTGTTTTATTTGGTATATTCACTTGAATTGAATCAAAATATCTATTTTAGAATGCATACAGCAAATTGCATGAACATGAATCAAACGACTTAATGCTTTTTACATAATAATATTGTCAGCAACACAGCAGTAGTACAGTTGAAATATTCAACGATGGCACTACGAATACGTATCGAATGAATGAGTTTTTGCAACAACAATATGAACAAAATTCAGTGGCACACCAATAAACATTAATTGAACAGAGAGTTTCAAATTGAAACTCAATGTCTTGTGTGTTTGTGTAGTTTGAGTTGAAATTTTCATGGTAATACCGTTTTGATAATTTGAAGTTCAACTCTTTACTCTCTGTTTTACACTCTCTCTTTCTCTTTCTCTCTCTCCCTCTCACTCTTTCTCTTTCTCTCTCTCTCCCTCTCTTTCAATCTCTCACTCTCTCACTCTCTCTCTCTATCTCTCTCTCTTTCTTTCTCTTTCTCTCTCTCTCTCTCTCTCACCCTTTTTTTCAATGTGTGTGTCTGCCTTTCTCTCTGAGTTAAATTTTGTTCGTTGTCAATACGATAAAACTAAATCACACATTGAAAAGTAAATGGTGTTGGATTTTCAACGATGTTGTATTGCAATTTGTTTACAATCATCGTATATCCAACCCAAATACAAATGAACAGAAAATGCAAAACGAGTCAAGTTGAAAGCTTTTTAAAGATGCGCGAGCGCGCATTTACAATCACAAAATGCATACAGGACTCGAATTGCATTCTCGGGGAGTTGGATCTATCTCATTCTCTCCGTTTTTTTTTTTTTTTGTGTTTCGCTTGCGTTCGTTTTTTTTTTCTCTCTTTTACATTACTTTATCATATGGCTTTGGAGCTCAAAAGCCAGACATTTTAGTTTTGTGCTTGCACACAGCGTTTGATGTGCTTCATATGATTATTTAATTTGATCGCTGTTCGTTTTCCATAACCATTGCAATGCACAACAACGGCACAACAGCATGTACGTTATTTGAAAACGATTTCAAATGTAGCAGCGGGTGATTTATCACATACACATTTCTCAATCGTTTCGCTTCAGTAAAAATAACTTTTAGTTTGTTTCAATTCTTCTTACATCTGCTTAAATTTCAAGTACGTCTTTTGCTCTTTCCTTGACTCTTTTTATATTACCAGTTTTTTTCTTTTCCTTTTTTTTTTTGTTGACTTTTGTCGTCGTGTTTGTTTGTTTGGTTTTTATCAATATTCGGATGTTCGATTTTAGTTTGTCGTTTACTTGTGCAATCAAAATTTGTCGTTTCGATATATCAAATACAAACGTACACTTACACAAAATATTCACGACTCTAAAATGTCTCTTGGTTTCATTTGCTACCATCTCAATATACATACTTCAGGTTCGATCTTTCTATTTCGCTTTCACTTACTCTCTCTCTCTCTCTCTCTTTCTCTTTCTATCTCTCTCTCTTTCTCTTTCTCTCTCTCTCTCTCTCTCTCTCTCTTCTATCTTCGCTTCTCTCCTTTTCTCATTCATAGTAAGAACTAGCATTCTCGTTCATTCACACTCAAAAACTCATTCTCATTGCCACAATTTTTATCTCTGTTCTGCTACATTCAAAAGATATGCAATGGAAACACTAATCGTTAAGGTGCTGCAATGATTGCGACTTGGTTTCTTACCGTATTTTATTATTCATTTTCTCTAATTCAACTGTCATTTATACTCTTGCTCTTACTCTTGCTTCAGTTCTTCTCTCTTCTTCTTCTTTCTCGCTATGTCCTATTTCTGTCGCTCTCGTTCTTA
>JAQOWM010000683.1:480000-490000 GCA_029041755.1 Resseliella maxima | reverse complement strand
CTCACTCTCGCTCATCTTCATTCTTATCTCAAGAACGAAACACAATTTCTATGTACATTTACTTAGGTAAGCTTGTTGTGGTTACTTCCATCTTTCACAGTGTTATACAAATCCTCAAAATTCAATTTTTATTTCAATTATTCTGTGAAATGAAACACGATCCATAAATAAATATCGGTACCATAAAATGAATGAGATACATACAAGAGATTGAGATACATGTAAACACTGCATAAAAAGCAGCAAAATTGCTGTTTTATGCGCATATCCATGGCAAAACGATGCAATTTTTTTTTTCAATTTTGAGAACAAGACAAGAAGGAGAGAGAGAAAAAAAAAATTATGAAAAATAAAATCGTCCCCATATTGCTATTTGCTCAAATAATGTTCAGCATTCGACTTATCTCACACGCGAGATACGAGCATACTGCACATGCATACAATGCATCCAGTGAACGAGAGAATATGTCTGAAAGGAAGAGAGAGAGAGAGAGAGAGAGAGAGAATGAGAGAGAATGAGAGAGAATGAGAGGGGAAGAGAGGGGAAGAGGAAGAAAGAGAAAAGAACCGAAAAACGTGACCACTTCATTTTTTTCCATTGTATTGAAGATAAGCACATCTCTTTTTTTTAGCCTTGATTAAAAGCAACTTGTTACACCTGATGCATTTCAAAATGCCATATAAAATTTAGATGAAACGTATTACATTGATATAAATGTGCATCGATCAAAACATAAAATAACCATTGTCATACATGCTACTGATATAGGTTTGACTCGATGTGAATATAAAAATACATCTGAATCGTTGATGAGTGAGTGTGTGTGTGTGTGTGTGTGCTTAAAAAACCTCAAGCGATATTCTCGATATAGGATGCCATGCGATATGATCCAAATCAAATTGTCATCTATGGTCTCTGGCACGTTTTCATTCTCTTTTGTTTGGCAAAACAATATAGTTTATGTCCCAGGTGACGCATTTGATTTGGTGACTGTGGTTTTTAAAAGCCAAAATGAGATTGCTGCGATATATTTTGATCATAATTTGAAACATGTCCGACATTTTTAAAGTGAATCTCATTTCACAGAAACAAACATTTTATGCACACAATTCGCAATGAATTTTACATTCATTTTCGTACAGTTTTTTTTACGTAGTAATCACATTCATTCTAATTCGATCTTTCTTTCACACTATCGCTTGTCTTATCTCACTTGCAGTTTATCGGGCCCATCCCAATGATAGGGCCATATCTCCTTCTTCTTCTTCACACTCGCTCTTTTACAATCACTTGTGCTTTGTTTCTCTTAATCGCAGATCTGTCCCTTTTTTTTATCACCCACACTCTATCAATCGTTTCATCGCTCTTGTCTCTGTCTCCTCAACTTTTTCGATTTTCAAGAAATATTCACCGAAAAATAACGTTCATGGTTTTGTCATCATTTTTTTTGTGTCTCTTTTTGCAATTAATTTAATGCAACTCTCTTGACGGTGAAATTGTTGTGATCACTTTTCAAGAGTTATCAAATTAAGTTGTGCGAATTCAACAACTTACATTTGTTTATTTTCTCTCACTCTCTCACTCCCTCTCTCTCTCTCACTCCCTCTCTCTCCCTCTCTCTCTCTCTCTCTCTCTCTCTCTCTCTCTCTCTCTCTCTCTCTCTCTCTCTCTCTTCTCTCTCTCTCTCCCCTCTCTCTCACTCTCTTCCTCGCTCTATCTCTATTTCATTTTTTCTTCTTCTGTTTTATACATTTATCTGATTTCATCATTGTGAAAACAATACTTTCGAAAGCATTTGCAACGTTCTGAACAGTATTCTCATCTTTATTGTCATTTCATTTCTATTTTATATTATCATTCAAATGCATTATTCTCAGCATAAAGTTGTCCATTGAATGACGGCTGCATTGCGTTTTGTTGTATTGTTGTGTTTGTATTTGTGTTTGTGTGTTATCGAAATGTTTATAGTTGTTGTTTATAGTTGTTGGTCTATGTGAATTTTGTAAATTTCATTTTGGCTATAACTTGAGCAATATCAACTTTGACTTTTATTTATTCATTTTACCGGTGAATTATGTCAAGAAATGCCACCGAAAAACTTTTCAAACTATGAATGTTGAATGAAAAATGGTATGCAATGGTAAATCATAAAAGGTGAAATTAAGCAAAATCGCTTCAAGTGTGCAACTTGTTTATTCAATTGAATTGAAATGAGAAAAGAGAAGAAAACAAAAAAAAAAAAAAAAACATTGCAAGAGTTGAATGAAATGTAGAAGATTACTAATGAAAAAGCCAAAATGTATATTGTTGTTGTTGCTATCAATGGGCTAAAAATTTCAATTTAATTAAAATTTTGATATAAAATAAAAATCGTTTCGTCTTGGCATTCGCACAATTGATCGATATCATGTTGACGCTTACATTTTGATTAAGTGTCATTCAGAAAATGTATAAAAATAATAAAAAGGTTCATATCAACGATGACAACAACAGCAACAATAACAATTTATTTTTTTTTTTTTTTTCCCCCCCCCCTTCTTTTTCCTCTCTTTATTCTTCCTTTATTCCTCCCCCCCCTTTTTTTCTCTTTCTAAAGTCTTCCATGGGCGGAATTTATTCCATTGGGTCTTTCCAGCATGTTTCTACTTCTAGTGAACACATATTACATAAATTTATTTTAATAAATAAATAATAAATAAATAAAAAAACGCCAACCAAAAATGTACGAAATTTTAAATAAGTCGATGCTGAAAGCTCGACAGCTGTCAAACATTGTAAGAAGTCTGTCGTTTGCACAAACACACACGCACACTTTGTGCCTTCTTCGTTTTTTTCTTTTCTTCTTCTATTGGCGTGTTAGGCTCAAGTTTTAATTCAAAATGATTTCGATGTTGTGGAAAATATGGCTTTTGTCGAAACCACTTGATTTTGCATAATCGCGCAAAACGTTTTACCAAATGTGACTATTAATTAAAATTATGTTGTTCAATGGTGTGCTTGTTCAACCAATGTTCATAATGCAAACGAACCGAATAGGCTTTTATATTAATCGGATAACTGTTGTTTGCCACCTTAGTTAGTCGTTGATTTGCAAATGAAACTGTGATAATTGCTTGAATTCACAATTGAATTATATTTATATGTGTGTCATCTTAGATTTGTTACTGTTGCATCTCTCTGTTCTCTCTATAATGTGAGTATCTCTCTCCCTCTCTCTCTCTCTCTCTCTCTCTCTCTCTCTCGCTCTCTCTCTCTCTCTCTCCCTCTCGCTCTCTCTCCCTCTCGCTCTCTCGCTCTCTCGCTCTCTCTCTCTCTCTCTCTCTCTCTCTCTCTCTCTCTCTCTCTCTCTCTCTCCCTCTCGCTCTCTGCATGTGTGTAACGATGTATGTTTGGCCATTCGAAAGCACAATTTCAAAACATTTTCATCCAATTTAAGCAAACAATTTAGACAATGTTTTGAGAATGTTAAACAACAACATAAATTAACGCTTAATTTAATTACACTTGAGGAAAATGGGAAAATCTTCATTTTCATATTCATTGCAAATGGACAATTTGCAAAATTTATTTGAATTAATTTTCAAAGCTAATTGCACAACCGATTTTTGATAATGATGAAAATAATCAAATAGAACCAAACAGTTAACTTGAAATTAAATGAATTATTATTGTGTGGTTAATTATGGAAATTATTTAGAGACATTTTTTCTCTCTTTCTCTCTCTCTCCCTCTCTCTCTCTCTCTCTCTCTCTCTTTCTTTCTCTTCGTTATATTATTTAATAATTATTAAATTGTTCTTGATTAAAAGTTTAAATAAGACGAT
Source organism: Resseliella maxima (assembly GCA_029041755.1). Taxonomy (NCBI): domain Eukaryota; kingdom Metazoa; phylum Arthropoda; class Insecta; order Diptera; family Cecidomyiidae; genus Resseliella; species Resseliella maxima. The sequence continues at coordinate 486,176 of JAQOWM010000683.1, read as the reverse complement.
GAATGAGTTTTTGAAACCGAATTTTATTACAAAAACCTCTATATAATTTCATAATAAATCTCAATACACAATTTTCAACTTCCAACTTTTGCAACTTGACAAAAGTCCAAGTTTATTTAACATTGTATGCAATGGTGATGTTGATTTTAATTTTGAATTGAAGCAAAAAGTTTTCTCAGGTCACTTTCCAGCCTCTAATCTCATCACAACATGACACGACACGGCACAACACAATTCAATCCCCATAAATTGGTATTCTCAATTCGTTTCTACTTTTTCATTCTCCTTCCTTCTCTTTCTCTCTCTCTCTCTCTCTCTCTCTCTCTCTCTCTCTCTCTCTCTCTCTCTCTCTCTCTCTCTCTCTCTCTCTCTCTCTCTCTCTCTCTCTCTCTCTCTCTCTCTCTCTCTCTCTATCTTTCTCTCTCTCTGTCTATCTCTCTCTCTCTCTCTCTCTCTCTCTCTCTTATCTTTCTCTCTCTCTCGCTCTATGTCGTTCTGTCTCTTCATCTCAAGTAGATTTTATGCGAAATATGTTTTACAGAAAGTTTTTGGAATTAAATTTGGAAGCGTGTCGGTCAATATTGATGGAGCTGGGCCATCAATATAACAAGTCAAATTGCTAGGCAATAATTAAGTGCATTGCAATCAAAATGAAACATTTTCAAAACAATTTTCCACATTGAAAACGCCATAAGTATGCATTGCTCATTCGTATTTACACTTATTTATGTACATTGTTTTGATCTTCTGGTTTTCAATGGAATTTCAATGGTTTTTTTTTTTTTACAAACAATTTTATGCACAGCGTAAACACACTTGGTAGAGAGAAATATGTGAAAGATTTGAAATGTTCGCATGTGAGCAAAACTAAATTTCTCTGAAATGATAAAATAAAGTATTTTCGCATATTAGAAAAACCATGAAATTCTTTGAAACCAAACAAATTCTTTCAATGATTATGCTTAAGACTTTAAGATGAATTGAGATAAACAAACGATGATGAAAACTCTATGCTCACTTGAGAATAATTTTATTATCGAATAATGACGGTTTTGCAAAACAATTTTTTTAAAAATTTAACGCAAACGGTAACACAAAAATATTCATACTCATGTAATCTGTTCAATTTTACTTATTTTGTTTCCTGTTCAAAGCATGAACGAAACTCGAATCAAATTACTCGATTTAATAATTGTATTTAAAAAATGCATGTGTCTGGGTATTGCATTGCAAAATGTGCTCTTTTCATCAATCAAATTAATTCAATGAATGCATTCAGTCAAAGTTCGTCCATTCGTACAGCTTCATCTTTCTTTCTCTTTCTCTCTCACTCTCTCTCTCTTTCTCTCTTTCTCTCTTCTCTTTCTCTCTCACTATCTCTCACCCTCACTCTTTTCATGATTTTAAATACATCATCATCCTCATCAATATGAAAATAAATGCCAATCTGTTGATTCAATACCTTTAACGACATAAAATTGTAATACTTTCAGAGTAAATTTGTTTCGTTATTTTTTCTTTCCTTCTTGCTTAAGTTTTAATTAAAAAAACAAAAAAAAAATGTGCACAGCTTTGCGATTCGTATGGAATTCTACTGGTTAATTAACATTTTGAATGATGGAAAATGATTGTGAAACATTCATTGAAACAAAATTCAAAGAGAAAATCAAACAATTTGTTAATTGATTGAGATACTTTGATTTAAGCACATCATTTTCAAGGTTTCATTATCATTCTTACGGTAATCCTTTAAGCAGATTGAATTTCGAATGAGCGAGAGTGAATGAGCGAGATAGTGATGAAAAGCAAGAGAGAAAGAGTGATATTACGTGATAAAATGAAAGAACGTGTGATTGATTATTGAATTAAGTTTGAAAATTGAATTAGGTTTTCACAAATATTGCGATGGTGCACATCTCGATTTAATAATATTTCATTATTTCTTGAAAGTGAGAAGAAAAATGTGAATTATGAAATTGCATGCATAACTGTGTGCAATTCAAGTAAAAACAATTTGTTTATAGTTATTTTTCTTCAAATAGTCAACTAATGCAGCACATTATTCAATGTATGCAATGCATTTCATTTAGTCGACGATCAACGATTTCGTAAGTTAAGAAAATTTTTGTTAAAATATTTACTGCAACAAAATATATGGAATATCTTTAAGTAATAAAACGATATAGACTGTTGTTTTTAGATTCTTACTCAAAAGCTTGTTATTGGTGAGCTCAAAGAAGGGAAAATTTACTGAACCATATGAATGTTAAGGTTTTGTTGCGTTGTATAAATACAAAAATATCAACGATTCTATCGGAACGAGCAAAAGGATTACCATGTTCATTGACGATTATGTCGATTTAAAATAGATGAAACAAATAGCAAAAGGGCAAACGAAAGAGTGAAAGAAGAATAAACCGAAGGAAAGAGAAAGGAACGATGAGAGTGGGAGAGACAATGTGTGTGAAAGAAAGAGAGAGAAATGTGAGAGAATGAGAGAGAGAGAGACAGAGACTGAAAGGTTGTGAGAAAGTGAGAGAAATAGAACAAACAAAAAGAGTGAATGAATGTTGGAGATTGTGATGGAATGATAAATACAGTGATAGACACACATATGGAGCGCATTTCCATAGAGTGAAATGCTATGAAAACAAATAACGCATTGCTAATGTTGCGTTAATAAATAAAAATATTGTTAATGGAATGGCATCGAGGCGATAACTGGATGTCGTTTGTGTATCTTTTACACCATTCTCGTGCTCATAATATATAATAGCAGAAAAAATGTGAATCTTTCACAATGACAACGACAATGATGATTGAAATGAATGGGAAAAGGCTATAACTAATTTGAATGTGTCTGCACTGCTTGAATGAATATAGTTTATTAATAAAATATTACAGGCGATTGTGAGCAACATTATATATGCGTGTATTTATTCAACACATTGGAGAAAAGAACAAGAGAAAATATGATATGATGATGATGATGATGATGAGCGCCACGCATGTCGCAATATAGTGCCGACAAAAACTAGAGAAAGACATAATAAATAACAATAAAAGAAAAGAAAAAAAAAAAAAAATGGGGATCAAAATTGTCTATGCATAGTAAATGTTTATCTTCATGTAGCTCCTTAGCAATGCAGTGACAACAAAACCATTTGATGAATTCATTTAAACGCAAACTAACAATGATAAAAATCATAATAAAGTAAAATGTTTCAAAGAACGAACGAACGAAGAGAAAGAGCAAAAGAGAAAAAAAAGGGAAGAAAAGTGAAAGGAAGAGAGTAAAAAACAAAAATGAAAAAGAGAGGGACAAGAGAAGAGCAAAGAATCAAATAAGAAAATATAAAGGAAAATGATGTAAAATTGCTTTTTGTTTGATCATCTAAATCGGATGATGTGCATCTTAACAACACGAATGAAATAATACTTTGTTCAGATTTCAATCGCATGGAATACGGTAAGTAATTGAAACGCTAATAAAATATCACATACTTTATTTTCTCGTATGCTTAGCACAACAACCACCCATATAAATAGTGTGTGCGTGTGTGTGTGTGTATGTATGACTCAACGCCTGCCGGATGCACAACAATATCGAATGTTCATTTGATTTTCCTCTACATTTAATGCTGTTTACTACATGAATTTCCATGGATTTTCACAGATAAAGAACGGAAAAACGAGATTGAAAGCAAAACACCAAGAAAAACGAGAATAATGCAATGCGATGAGACAAGGAAAAGAGTGATGGAGGTGGAGTGAGAAAGTATGAGAGAGAGCGATAGAGAGATAGAGAGAAAGAGAGAGAGCGATAGAGAGATAGAGAGAAAGAGAGAGAGCGAGAGAGAACAAGAGAGAGAGAGCAAGAGAGAGAGAGAGAGAGAGAGAGAGAGAGAGAGAGAGAGAGAGAGAGAGAGAGAGAGAGAGAGAGAGAGAGAGAGAGAGAGAAAGAGAAAGAGTGCGAGAAAGAAAGAAACAAAGAAAGGGAAGAAGAAAGACAGACATAAAGAAATGAAGAGAGAAAGAGACGATGACAGAAAGACTGAGAAAGAGATAATAGAACAGCGAGCAAGAAGAGTGTGAGAAAGAATGAAATGGGAGATATGTGGAGCTTGTGTTCCAAAGTTGAAAATAACAATTTCTATCTTAAAAGATAAAATTTCAGTGTTTGGTTGTTGGATTGGATTTGGTTTCACAGCTCTTGATGCACGTATTCACTTTCCATTTCGCTGTTATTGTTATTATGATTTGATGGGTAATTATTTGTTATTTGTTTATCATAATATGTAAACAAATTCGTAGAAATTATGACGTTTTTGCATTATGTAAAATGGGCTGAAATTCAATGATGTGATATTGTGTGCTCATTGTTTGTGCTAAAATATGACGATGACGACGGGCTAATACTGCTGCTGATGATGATGTTGTTGTTGTTGTTGTGTGAACAATGTGTACTTTGCGCCTCAATTGAATTCCGTGAAGTGTTAATATCTTTACAAATGCAAACCGCACGTACCAACATAAATCGATTAACTTTTTCATCACACAAACATTCACAACATGCACAGTGCACACTGTATGTTTTTATAAATTTACATTGATGCATCAGGCATTCCATTTTTCCATTTAATTTTACTAAAAAAAAAAAAAAAAAAACAAAAAATTTCCTCTTCTTTTTGGTTACACTTTTTGCTTGGCATATTTAAGAAGTCATTGAGCATTTAGTTTAAATGTTCGCACGAACAAGTTTCGAATACTTGCGATGAATAAAATTCATTCAATTGATGTTCGAACCCGAAAATGTGCTACTTGTTCTCAACAAACAAAATAAAAGATTTTCACATTGGTCTAGACATGATAATCAACACCTTCTTTGAAATTTGCCTGATAATGGGCATCGAAGATAAAGAAAAAAAAAAAAAATTATTCGACAAATAAATGTTCAACGAATGTGTTGATGTTTGATGATATTTTGTTGGTTGGTTGGTTGGTTGGCTGGAATGGTTGGTTGGATGGGCGGTTTTACGAATTGTTTGACATTTTGCCAAAATACATTTTATTACCCACATGTTGTCGCATTTATTGGCGGTTTTTGTCACTTTAATGTTGTGCTTTGTCAATTTTATGTGCACCATTTTGTTATTTATCCACTGGGATTTTTCGCAAATTACCATGCTTACATTCAACTTTGCATGTGATAAATAGATTCGAAATTGTCATCAAAAATCGCTTTCAATTTCTTTCTGCTTTTGTCTCTCGCTTCATCGATCGCTCTATTTCTTTCTCTCTCTCTTTCTTTCTTTCTTTCTCTCTCTCTCTCTCTCTCTCTCTCTCTCTCTCTCTCTGTCTCTCTCGCTTTAACCCTCTTTCTTCGATTCTTTCTCATTCTTTTTCTCAAACTCAACATCGTTCTCCGTACAAATGTCATTCAACGAGAAAAACAGTTTCATTTTCGTTGTTGCCTCAAATGAATTTCAATTCATCTCATTCTAGCTGATAATTGGAAACATCATGGTTGAAATATTACGCTATTTCCCTTGAAGAGACAAACTTCAAGTATAAAAGAAAAATTCATTAATGATTGAATTCCGTCTTTCTTTTACATTCAATGTTTCTCAAACGAATGCAGAAAATAAAACAATTAACATCAAATAGAAAATGTGTATGGCGGTAATTTTGTTGTTCATCATCAAGACGAATAATCATCCACTTGGTTTATCTTTGAAAATATATGCGAAGAGAGAAAAGAAATGAACTCATACACACGTTGAGAAAGAGAGAGAGAGAGAGAGAGAGAGAGAGAGAGAGAGAGTACACACAGCGCAAAGTAGCGGAATGAAAAACGGCAATCAAAGTAAATAATGGATTGTTTGTGCAATAAATTGTGTTTCAAATGCAATAGCATTCTCCGTTTTCCCTATTTTCTAGCAATAAATAACCATATACACATATTTAACCGAAAAAAAAAATATATGTATAAACCACCGCCGTACAATGGTTCCATTTCTTTTATTTCTACGACAAATTCAAATACACTTTTTGAAATAATTAAAGCAAAAGACATTTTAAGAGAGAAAAAGGGAATTAGTAGGTAAAGAGAGTAATATATTGAGGGAAAGAGGGAGGAAGATAGAACGGAATAGAAAGAGAGATACTTGGAAAGC